>JAOUQZ010000033.1:1657032-1670164 GCA_028564935.1 Neosilurus hyrtlii | reverse complement strand
TCTCTCTCTCTCTCTCTCTCTCTCTCTCTCTCTCCCTCTCTCTCTCTCTCTCTCTCTCTCTCTCTCACAGTCTTATAGAAATATTTTTATTTTATTTTAGAATAAGAAATCCTGGATAAATTGGGCTATATTCTCCCTTATTAAAAAGTTTGTGTAGTGTACAGACTTCCATTGAAAATAAATGTAAATTAATAAATGTACTGCAATAGCCTGGCGATCTGTCCAGGGTGTACCTGACCCTTGCCCAAAGTCAGCTGAGATGGAGCCAGCCTCCCCGTGAGCCTAATTTGGATTAAGCGGTTCAAATAGATAGATATATAGATAGATGGATAGATAGATAGATAGATAGATAGATAGATGTGCCCTCTCAGCAGTTTTTACTAAAATGACAACAAAGCTTGTTCAACACAAAAAAATTGACGACAAGATGTTTAACAATGATTCCATACAGATGTTGACATATTCTAGATATGTAAAAGATTTTTACAGTCGGTGTTAAAAGTGGAAATGTCACACACAACTGCACAACAAAACATAATCAATTCAAAGTGATACTTATCAAATTATTAGCTATTATCTATTCACTAATGGTTAAGCATAATATTTTAGTGAAATACTTATGAACATATCTGGATGCATGCCTTGATTAAGTTTAACCAGAAGGCATTTTAAATGTCCCAGTGGTCCCACCTGTAGGGAGTTGGCATGGCTGTGCAGACACTTGGCAGTCGTGTATTTCTGAGGAGTCTTTAGCCAGGATTGAGTCTCAGCCATCCAGCTTGTAGAACTTCGCAAAACATCCTCATATTCTTGAAGACATGTAGGAATCTAAACCCATAAAACAGACACAAATGAGAAACACATAAATGCATAAAACACATAATTGCATAAACAAGCACCAGGAAAAGGTTCATTTCTTGAGTAATGCTGTAAATGCTTCCTTCATAAAACCTAATTCTGTAACAACCCGTTTCTCAGAGCTGACACAGTGGAAGATATGTGAGTTCTGAAGGCCTGGATGATGGTAGGACAGGATGCACTGTACTCACTCTGTTAATGAAGGCAGTCCTCTGCTCTGCCTGTTTGGCTACAGCCTGGTAAAGCTGTAGGGGTTTAGTGAGCTCATCCATCAGTGTATGAGCTCTCTCAGGCTGCTCCTCAGCCAGCTCCTGAACCTCTGCCTCCAGAGCAGTGATCCGTGAGTGCCACTGGTCCAGTTCATCCCATACCCTCTGTACACATCCACATAACACTGGCTTAAGTGACCTCACATATAACGGAATGCAAGATTTAAAAATTATTTTGCATAATTCAACAAGAGCACAGTGGATAAATGTCTCCAAAATTCAGTAGCCAGTGATTTAAATTAAGTTATTAATAAAGTTATTAAGTTAAATAACTTTTTTATTAATTTAAGTTATTCAAAAATAAAGTTGAATAATGTGTGTGCTACCTTCATAAGACAGATTAAGGCCTGCTACAAATAATATATTTTTTATCCTGTTGTTCCCATAGCACTCATACACAGCGAACGTTTTCAGTCTGTTACTTCTTTTTTAAATTTCATTTTTCATTATCATTTTTCTGTTAACATGTAATTTGATTCTCAGGTGCTGTCTGTTCTGTCACTTTAAGTGGTTTCTTAAAGTTGAGGTGTCACAAAAAAAGCTCATTTTGGCTTTTGCCATAATTCTGAAACATTTGCAAGGTTTTCCCAGACCATCACCCCATTATGTTGAAAGAAATACTAGAAAAGTGACTGAAAATATAACTTAACAGTGTGTAATTAACAGTGTGTAATTTTACCATTTCAGATATTTTTAAGGTCTAAATAACTGTTACAAAATGAACACACACACACACACACACACACACACACACAACACACAAACGAAAAGAAACACACCTTTAGTACACTCTCAGCTTCTTTTACAGTGGGACTCTTCTGCTGCAGCAGTGCTTCAACAGAGCTTAAACCTGCAGTCACTTTCTCCACATGCTCACTCATTCTCTGAAGAGAGCCACTTGTCTCCATAGCCTGTCCTACCTAAAACAACAAAAACAATAAATGCCCTGCATTATTTCCGTTCACTGCAGGGCAGTGGTGGCTTAATGGATAAGGCGATGAGTTAGTGATCCCAAGGTCAGTGGTTTAATCCCCACTATCACCACTGTTGGGCCCTTGAGCAAGGCCCTTAACCCTCAATTGTTCAGTTGTATAAAAATGATAACTATAAGTCACTCTCGATAAGAGTGTCTGCCAAATGCTGTAAAATGTTCTGTTTACTGTAACCTTCCCAATTTATATAATCAGATCTAATAATCAAGTACTGCATATTGTTCAATATTGTTCATCATGTTGACTTTATAATTATAACAAAGATGTTTATTTAAATTATAAAAGACCCACATGGCTGCATGCTCTCATAGTACACACACTTCTATACTGTTTCTCATTTATTTACAATGCCACATGTGTTGGTTTATTTTAGTCACATCTAATTCCCACTTGTCAAGTGTTGCCCCCATTATGTATAGCCACCACTACCAACCAGGGAGGGGCGTAAGCATACACATGCCCCCTCCGTGAGATACGAAACTGCTACGCATGCGCATTTGGCCTAACACACTCAGCTATCTGCCCGAATGAGGTCACAGACGCCCATGGATTGGCTGGTGATCCTGCCTGGGACCCCCAGTCGTGGATGGATGGAGCATCAACCTGGATTTAAACCTGCGATCTACAGGTTGATAGTCACACACCTTGTCGATGTGCCACTTGGGAGCCTACTTGTCTAGTCTGCTATTGGGTCCTGTGATAGGTTCAAATCTTTTTGTGTGTCATCTTTATTGCCTCTTGTTTAAATCTGTCACTTTGATAAGTATGTACATTTAAACCCGTGTTTGCCTCTCTCTTTTGCAAATTCTATGCTTTGTGTTCAGTAATAGATGTTACCAGAGAATTCAACTGAGAACTAACGAAGTCTTTAGATCAAATTACCAAATATTTGCCTATTTTAGGTAGCATCATTATACTGTATGGAGTACAATCAAATTCTTTTAAAATTTCACTTCATACAAAACACATACAATAACCTACAGGGTAATGGTTAACAAATAAGCAGACAAAATGAAACACAATAATACACAAATATTTCACTATACCTTTTCTTTGGCTTCCTTTAAGGACAGTGTGACTTGGTCATGAAGTTTTTGGATCTCTTGCGGTGGGTCATGGCTTCTTTCTCTTACTCTGTCCATTATGTCCTGCAGTCTAGCATTCTGAGAGTCTAACTCTGCTCTAACCTCCTACCAAGAGTGAGACAGACAGACAGATAAAGCATTGTTTATCAACAGACGCAGTAACAGATTTTACATGTGAACTTAAAAACACTTCATTTAATTAATTAATGTGAACAAATCAACTTTAAAGGGCAGTGGTGATAGGGTGCTGGATTACTGATCCCAAGATCGGGAATCGAACCAGCAACCTTTCAGTATGCAAATCATGTATATTACATGATTTGCATACACTCAACCTAATACTGTCATCAAAAGGTTTTATTATACACTATATACTGTAAGGAGGTCCCATGAGTTTAATGTAGTCCAATCAGATGAGTTCTTTAATAAAACTGTAGAGTTTCATAGCATCATATGACCATAAAAGCATATGAACTTTATATTTTTATATTTATATTTATTGTAACACAGCCATTGGATACAGAGGGAATTGCAAGTCTTACGTATGAGGTGGAGTTTTTTTTAACACATTCGAAGCTTCATTATAAGGGCCTACAACAGCATTTTTCGTCACACATAAGGTGTGTTTCATACAACTGAATTTTCTGTTGAGGACCTTTTATATACTATATACCTATAGTGTGATGCATGTGATATGGGCTTATGGTATTACTAACCCATATATGTTGGGGATCTGACTGGCCCTGCAGGGCTGACAGCAGAGAGAGAACACTGTTTTGTAATGCATTTAATTCCTCCTGAAAGCGACCATACTCCTGGGTCTCAGACACCAAATCATGTCTCACCTCACTGCTCTGTTCTCTTAGGCTAAGGATACAGATGTGCATCAGTCATTCTTTAAACAGTGGTATTTATAAGAAAAAAACGTTTACAGTGTTCTAAAGAATGCATGGTTGTAAAACGCCATACCTTTGACAATGGCTCAGAAGTGACTGCAGTTCCTGATGTACTGGACTGGGAGTGTTATAGTTCTGAAGGTTTGAGGCACTCAGCAGTCTTGATTCACAACGCTGAAGACAGACCAAAGTGAGTTGCTCTTGGTCCAGTTCATTTTGGAGCTGTTCATATTGGTCCATGATGTCTTGAAGTTTCCCAATAGATCCTTTTATCTTGGCCAGCTCAGAGAGCTTGTGTTGAAGGTGGTCAAGCATGTCTCTGGATCTCTTAATCTTTCACACAAAAACTCTTACATCAACACTAACTACTAATACTCATGCTCCATACTTTTAAAAAGATGCATATATTTATTTTTGTTTGTTTGTTTGTTTGTTTGTTTGTAAGAACTTACTCTTAGTGTAATCTCCTTCCACTGCATTTCTGTATGAGCTACTCTGCATTTCAATGCATCTAGCCTCCGCTGCAGTAAAGCCCAATGCCTCTGTAGATGTCCCAGCGTCTCCTCTGCACTTACATTACAGTTCAGCAGTGGGCATTTATTTTTCAGCTCCCCCAACCTTGTACCCATATTAACTAGTTCCTCCTGAAGCACCTACAGATTTAAGTAAAGCTCCACATATAAATTATTTGTTGTTATTTTGTTTACACAATTTTATCAGCTTATCCTGGATAATGTTCATTTTAAAAAGCATACAAATATTTTTAACTTGCCTTAATCTTCTCAAGCTGGTCTTTGCATGCTTCTAAAGAAATTGGTTTGTGACTGAAACCTTCAGAAAGTTGGAAGTCAAAGTTCTGAAGAAGGTGGTTCACATCATCATGCTGTTTAATGTGGGTGGCCTCTTCCATTAAACACCTGAAAATGAGTCCCAGACAAAAAAAAAAAGAAAAAAATTATGGATACCCCCAATTTTATAATGATCAAACATGGGTGTATTATTCATACTGTGTTGCTCTAACAAAAGGGTGGAACACAATGCCTTTATCTGTATCAGTATTTGTATTGTTCCAATATACAGGGGTGGTCGAAAAGGTTCATAGGCTGACCATGACGCAATGGTTAAATTTGGCCAAATGTGGCTTATCTTTCAAAATACACTTTGTGGTCGATACACTTTTTCCATCAGTTTATCGTTTTTTTTGTCACACTTAATTTTTGTGTATATAAATACTGAGAGTAAGAAAAGATGAATGTACTCCTGTGTAGCCCCTGTGCAACCTCACACCTCCTCCCCTGTTCTTTGATACACATCTAATGCCATGTCACCCTTTCTGTTTCAATGAATTTTTCAAGCAAGAACATTTAGCTTAGTCATTTGATCCTTTCTAATCATAGGCAGATATTCAAAGCTTATCAATCAAAGGTATCAAAGGTAACAATAAATGAACAATGCACAGACCTCTGAAGGGCCTCCAGTTTGAGCTGAGCTTGTGCTTCCAATTTGGTATCAATCCCGTGTATGTGGCTGACAATCTGAATGTGGAGCTTCTTAATTTGAGGAGAAAAACATGTTTGTGAAGGTAACTTGGCCTGTAATTCAGCTGTGCAATCCTGGAATCCTTCAGACAAACTAGTAAGAAGTTGTTGAATATGGTGATGTTCCTCTTTAGAGTCTTTGAAGTTGGCAGACGGAAGTGAGAGTTTAGATTCAATTTGTTGAAGGAAACTGACAGCTCCTCGGACAGCATGGTGATATTCTTTAAGGGCCTTCCTAGCTATGAGAAGAGTTTCCTAAACAAGCATAAACAAATAAGTACTTTTCAATAAATTAAGAGTTCAAAAACAGATAAGTGCCATTGTTTTAATTATGAGAAAAACAACTTTTTTAGTAGCATTATTTTAAAGCTACTGATTTTTTTTTTTGAAAGCTACAGGAAAAAGTTATTTTTAAAGCTACTGGAAAAAAATGTTTTTTTTTTGTAAAGCTACTTAAAAAATTTGTCTTTTTCATAACTAAAGCAATGGCACTTATCTGTTTGTGAACTCAAACTCTTCAAATATATGTAAATGTAAAATGTGTTATGCATCTCAAACTATACAATTTATGAGCTATATGTTATAAGTTAGGTGTACCTAATATACTTGCCATTGGGTGTAAACACAAATTTACACATTCATTTACATATATGAATCAATAAAATAACAAGCAATATGCAATATAATACATTAAAACCTAACAAACCTAAAGTTGCTTAATGTAAAAACTTTACCATTTGCATTTTACAGTCTTTTAAAATTCTTCGTCCAATGTCAGTCGCTTTTTCATGGCCTTCAATTGCTGTACAGTCTTTACAGGTCTCCAAAATTCTCAGCCCAGATGTCACTGACCTCTCAAGTACCAAGCATTTTTGTAGCATTATGGTAATGGCCTGGTCACTTGGATCCAGACAGTTGTTCTGCTTTAGCTGTTCTTCAATTCTTGTAAAGTGTTCAGTTAGAGGAAACAGGTCCTTTAGATTGCTAAGGCTGTCAACATACAGGGCATCCTCCTGGTTTCTAACTTGAGTGCTAACAATATCGTCCCAGGCAGTAAGACTTTTCAGCATGCTGTTAATCTTTTGTCTCTCTGATTCCAATTGTGATGAGAAAAGGTCACCAGAAATGTCCTCCAGTTGTTCTCCTGTCTTCTGACAGGATAGCTTCAGCAGCGGTATCTCTACTAGCAGGGTTTTACCCATGAGAAGTTGTTTATCAGAATCTCTGCTGCTATCTGATATATTAAGAACTCTCTTCTTCACTGCCTCAAAGTGGTTTTCCAAATGTTTTTTGTATGTCAGATACTCTTCATGTTTAATGCACTGCTGATCCAGAAGCCTAATTTTCCCCAGTAAGCTCAGAATGATCCGTAAAAGGTCTTTCTTCTGGTTCTTTTGGCAATACGGAGCTTCCAGCACTTGAGAAAGATGCTCCATCAATTTGTATCTTATGTGGTCACAAGCAGAAAGTGAGTCTTGTGTTACCGGATATCTTTGCTTCTCAAGGTCAGTTGTCATTTGACGTAAACTCTTTTGGATAGCAGCAAATTGTTCTGAAGAAGATTCACAGGCATGTAAGATCTCCTCTAGTTCCCAACATGCGGTTTGCTTACACATTATAACTCTACTGATCCCTTCTTGTAAGGTTGAAAGTTTGTTCATAAGGTGAAAAGTGTCCATAATATTAAGACCATGAATGATGTCCTTTGTCTCACCCAGAAGTGTTTGAATGGTAGAGAGCTGTCTTTCGGCCTCTTTTAAAGTAGTTTTGTGTTTTTGATGGTACACTCGCAAATCTGTGATAGAGTTTCCAAGCTGGATTGCTGCGGCTTTACTGGACTCCTTCTCTAAAACTGAGGCCAGCCAGTTGCTTTTATCTGTAATCTGCAAGTCTAGTTTCTGTCTAGCCTGCAGCATTTGGTTCAGTTCTGCAGTAACACTCTCTGCATTCTCTGAGATCTTACTGTACGTGTTCTCTAAGGTCTGGAGTGCCGATAACATGAGGGAAGAATCCACCTGCTTAAGTCCTGCAATCTCCTCTTTTAATTTCATCAACAGTGAGGACAATTTGAATTGCCTGGAGGATATTTCTGACTGCAGTTTTTTCATGCTGTTTACCTGCTGACTGGCTTCTTCTGGGAAAAGAGATAATTTCTTTTTTCTGGCGATTCTGCTCTCTGTTTGTTTTGCCCAAGCAAACCAGCTTTTCATAGTATCAATGATCTCTGCCAGTGAGTGGTCACTGGGACAAGTAGCACAAGTAGAAAATTTCTCCTGAACACAATCCAATTGAGATTTCAGATTTTGAAAAACATTGTTAATATCTTCCTTTTCCTTCTCCCCCAATGGGCACTGGGAAAGAGCCTGTGAAAGCTCAAGGAGGTATAGGTATCGTTCGTTTAATCCCATAAATTCAGAGCATGTTACTGTTTCCTGTAAGGCCATTTGGCACTCATTTATCTCAGACGAAGGTGAGGAAATAGCTGCGTGCAAAACTCCTAGTTCACTCAGAAGTGCTGTAGAATCCTTCATTAGTAGAGAAGCTTCTGACATACAATGCTCAGCATGTTTTAAGGTTCTGACTGCAGTCGCCTCCAAAATCTGCCACTTTTCCAGTAAATTTTTAACCTGGATTAGGCATGCCATTGGACCTTCATCCTCTCCCAAATAGGGTGACACACTGCAACATGTTTGCATCAGTTCTTCCAGAATGCTTTTCTTCTGCTTCATGTGCTCGATGAATGCAGACAGTTTTTCTGTTTGAACAGCACTGCTTTTCAAAGAAACCCTACATAAATAGAGACAAATAATGGGAAGAATAAAAGAAAGTTTTTATATTTTAATGGTAAATGTATAAGTATATGTATCTTTACATTACTAAACAATTTATGAACTCTCACAGGCTCAGTAAATCCAACTCTTTCTCCAGTTCCTGAAGTGTATCTTGGAGGGCTTGTATTTCGTGGTGATATTGTGTGACCTGCACGAGCTGGGTCTCTTTAACCTGTACTGTGTTAGTGGCATCCAGCAGTGCTGAACTCCATCTTTCCAACAAACTTTGGTTGTGCTTGGAGATACCAGAGCCTCCACACTGAGATTGTGAAGCCAACTGCTCCTGAACATGTTGTCTGCAGCTCTGAACAATCACACCAAAATATGAGTTGAGAAAATCAACTTTACATTCACAGTTAGTGTGATTTACTAAATATAGCATTGGTCATCACCTGGGGTATCCATGAGCAAATTAAAGGTGACAACTTTAATGTGTCTGGATGCAACAGTTTGAGGATTTCCTTGTTAAGAGAAGTCAATATGCATACAGGATGTAAAGCATAAGTGCATGCGCCAGTTAAGCTGTCTCATAGTACTGTGGGTAATTCTATCAAATGATACAAAGGCGGCAACATCCAGAGCAATGGAGAGCGTCTCAATGCTATTCCCATTTGCTGTGCCTTATTATACCCTTCACTTACAAACAAGAGAATTACATAAAGTAGCATACCTCTGCTTCCTGAAGTTGCTGGCTCATTAGTTCAGGGCTAAGCTGGACTGGATGATAACGACATTTCAGAATCCTAAGAACAGCCCTTTCTAGTTGGTTCTCAGTTTCAGAAAGTGATTCCTCAAGAGAACAGACTGCCTCTCTAGGCTGATATTCCTGAGAAAAAAAAGCAAAACTTCAACATGTAAACAAGAAAAAAAACTACTGCGAGTTAGATTACTCAATCCCAATCTCCTTCCTATTAGAGCGACCAGTAAGTTTTCAGTCATTACAATACAGACTCTTAAATGTCTGCCAATGTTATCTGATCACTACATCTTGATTACACCCCTCATTACATTATAATACAATGAAACATTAGTATTTGATAAGATATATCAAGTGTAAGGACAACAAAAAATTGTTACTGCATAGTTATGTTTCTACAACAGGCCTTCACACTTACTGTGGGAACATCACTGGGATCCATTACAGAGTGAAAAATTGTGCTGATATCCAATAAGCTCAATACGGTGTCCAGTGCTGATTCTCGTTCAGGCTGGTGTGCTGTTCTCATTTGGTTGCTGTTGTCCTTGAAACCTTTACACTGATCACCGCCACTTCTAGACACATTTGTTTTGCCACCAGACATTTCTTTTTGCTAAACATTTAGAAAATAATTGTAAATACATTTGCATGAAAAAATAACACAAAAAACACATCCCAGCTCAAACCTTGTAAAAGCGTGTACTCCAATGGCAACTGAAGTAGAAATGAAGCCTTTTTGAGAATTGGATCTTACTATAGGGTGTGGTGTGCCTTAAGCAAGTGAGAGAGCAGCTGTACTGCAGGTCTGTACAACTAGTTATTGGCTACAGTATAAAACATCAAGCATTTACATGCAAAAACTGACAGCTGTAATGCCACAACAAACATCAAACTTAGCATATGTTCTAGAGACATATGTGTCAACACATTTTTATAATTTCAAATACACTCTACGGTTAAAAAAAAAGATGTGGAACACATGAGTTTACGCAGCAAACATAATATAAAAATATCAAAATAGGAGAACATTTTAAAGAGAATGAATACAGGAAATTATGCAAATTCTGGGAAATTAAAGCACAATCATTCTCTCCTTTTACCTTTAGCAAATGTTAAAAATTTTATGCCAAGTTATTATACTTTTATATTTGGCATTAACAGTGACAGCAAATAACAGCCAAACTACCAAATGAAAGGCCAATGAAATATAATATAAATTTTAAATAGGGAATTCTCTGGGTGCTTCAGAACACCAAAACTGTGTAATCATGCTTTAAATGATTGCAATTTAGTTCAAATGACCTTTTCAGAAAACTATTCAAATATAACTGCAGCTTTACCTAACAAAATTCTGACTAAAAAAAGACTAATAAATGTCAAACCAATAACGAGAAATAATTTTTGTCCTGTGAAAAAAAAAGAAAAGAAAAGTTTTACCTAGAACTTCTACATTCAGTATTAAAACAACAATTCTGAGATTTTCCATCATCTCGGAGGACCACATAGGAAATCAATGAATGAAATGTAAAGCAAATAAAAGCCAATGCATGTAAAAATACCTGTAAACAATCGTTGCTGTCCCACTCCTCAGCCTGCTTCTTTGGATCTGCTTCTGCATGGCTGCTAAGCTTCAGCGTTAATGGTACTGCAGCAGTTATCGGTGACTCAGCCTCAAATCTGGATGTCTCTGAAATGTCCCCTGAATTTGGAACTTCTTTTTGAATGGTGTGCTTCTTATCAGTTGATTCTATATCAATATAATCCTTGCACCTTGCACTGGAATTGCTGGTATCTACAAGGGCGGTGCTTGTGTTACTTATTTGTCTGTCTGTGGTCTCTGTGGAATCCATGTCGTCTCTGCCTTCACGCATTAGTTTGGAGCTTGATGTCTCAGTTTCCCTTTTATCTTCACCCTTTTCCTGATCCAAGTTTTTCTTTTCCTTGCTTTTTATAGAACCAAGAAACTTCAAACACTCACTGTCTTCTAATTTTTCTAGTGCAGTGTCTGTATCATTAACATTTTTTATTTCTTGATGATCATCGTTGCTATTTTTTCTTACCACAATCTTTTTTCTAGTGGTGTCATCCTCTTCTATTGTACCAACAGCCTCATTTTGCAGGACACATACTTCTGTATTCCGTATGCATAATAATATACTATCTGTATCACCTGACATATCTGCATCTTCAGAGGAACTTTCTACATGAACAGAGGCTTGAAGTTGTCCAGTCTGACTGGGTTGACCAGATTCTGGAAATGAGATCAATTGTAATCCTTCAAGACTCTCTAATGACTGCATAGGAAGGTCTTTATTTTTTGATGTTTCTGATTTAAAGTCTGTTGTATAGTTGGGGATATTTTCAGCAATAAATTCACTAGTATTTCTGTCAGTCTGGATTGATCTCCCATGCTCCTGTTCATCAGAAAATACAAGGGGTTTTGAGGAGGAAACAGTTGAATCATCATCCTGATTTTGCAGCACATCCATGTCTTTAATATGGCAAACAGATAACACTGAAGATTGTGGACTTGACAAATCTAAACCTCCAGTTGAACCTTCTGTACAAACCGGGGCTTTGCATGGCTCACAATAAGCATTTTCAGGCTGAACATTTTTTACTGATTCTGTGAAAGAGACTGGTACAGTCGAATAGTCTTTTGCAGACACAGTGATACTTCGGTTGTCGCTCACCACATGTGGTGTCTGAGAATAAGACTGAGTTACATCATCTGTTAGATGAAACAAGTCAATTTCTGTAAGGGAAACTTCTGGAATGAATGTGATGGGGCCTGCTTCTACCTGTTCAGTATCTGGGTCATTTTTAGTAATTGGGTTTGTTGTTTCCTGTTTGTCTTCTGTGTCACAAGCTATAGATACAGATTGAAGCTGGTAAAAAACATGTCTGTCCTGATCTATAGACACAGATACAGAAGTTTGCTGAGAGGAAATGGATGTGGCATCAGATTCTGTTGTGTTAATTGTCTGATTTTCCAGCACATCTGTCTCTATAGAATCTCTGCCCGATAATGCTGAAGCATGAAGATGTGACACATCTACATCTCCACAGGAATCTCCCGTACCAGCAGAAATATAAACCTGCTGAATGTCCGCATAAGATGTGGGTCCTGCTGGTTTCAAGTCCCCAGCATTAACAGAAGAGTTTTCAGGGCCAAATTCATTTTCATCAGGTGTATTGTGATGCTCAAGATTTAGGACAGGTTGATCCACATCCAGAATGATAGTATAAACTTTCTTATGGCCAACTGAACTTTGGTTGTCACTGGCTATATGTGCCATACAAGAATCAACCCGATTTGTTTCAGGCATTTCACTCAAGAAATCTTTGTCTGTTTCAGTAATTTCAAGAGCTTTTGTTCCTGCGATACTTGAAAAACCATCTGCATGAGTATCAAATTTTGCCTGTTGTGTATCTGGATCATTTGTTTCTGTTTGAATTGGTCTCTCATGCTCCTGTTGTTCGTGGTAATCTGCAAATTCAGGGGGTTTTGGGGAAGAAACAGTTCTAGCAATATTCTCTGTTGTTGTATCATCATCCTGATTTTGCAGCACATTCGTGTCTCTAATATGCCTGACAGATAACACTGAACCTTGTGGACTTGGCAACTCTACATCTCCAGTGAAACTTTCTGTACAAACAGGGGCTTTAGATGGTGGAGAATAAGCATTTTCAGGCTGACCAGTTTTCGCTGGTTCTGTGAAAGAGACTGGTGGCATTTTTTCTAGAATTTCCAGTGACTTTATAACATTCTCTTCACTTGTTGTTGTTCTTGATTCAGACTCTGTCGTGTTGTCAGTGAGCTTGTCAGAACTGAATTCATCAGCATCTCCAGCTTTGGGAGACTCCACTGACTGCTGGCCATCAGGTTTGAATTTAGACTGATCAGCATCCTGAACAGTTTTATACTCTTTGGTAGATTCAGTGCTGCTTTGGTTGTCACTGACC
>JAOUQZ010000033.1:1643395-1656932 GCA_028564935.1 Neosilurus hyrtlii | reverse complement strand
CTGCTCTGTCCTGATCTATAGACACAGATACAGAAGTTTGCTGAGAGGAAATGGATGTGGCATCAGATTCTATTGTGTTAACTGCTTGATTTTCCAGCACATCTGTCTCTATAGAATCTCTGTCTGATAATGCTGAAGCTTGATGATGTGACACATCTACATCTCCACAGGAATCTCCTGTACCAGCAGAGGTTTGAACTTGTTGAATATCAGCACTTCTACACTGATTTGATTGCACTGATTCTGTTTTGACTCCAGGCTGCATTTCATCTGGACTGTCCCATGACTTTGTAAGACCTTTGTTAGATTTTGGTCCTTCTGCTTTTAGGTTGTCGGATTTAGCAGTAGACTTTTCAGGGTCAAATTCATTATCATCAGCTAAATGATGACTCTCAAGCTTGAACACAGATTGATCCACATCCAGAATGATAGGAGAAACCTTTGCAGCACCAAGAGTACTTTGGTTGTTAATGTCTATTTGTAACATACACGTATCAGGCTGGTCTGCTTCAGGAATTTGACACAAGGAGTCATTTTCTGTTGCAATCCTTTCAAGTTCTTCTGTTACTGCAGTATGTGAAAAATCTCCATCTCCTTCAATATGTTCACTTCCCTGTTGGAAACTTAAAGTGTCTTCTTCTGATTTTGCCTGCTGTGTATCTGGATTTCTTTCAGTTTGAATGTCAGAGATAATGTTTAATGTCTGAGATTCAGGCAGAGTTACATCATCTGTCTGAGGAAACAAGTCCATTTCTGTCACGGAAATTTCAAGAACTTCTGATTCTGAATCATGTGGAACATCAGCTTCTCTCTGTGTGGGTTCAGTTCCCTGTGTAAACTCAATATTACATTCTTCAGTATCTGACTGTTTCCGTTCTATTCGTGTTTCAGAAATTTGAAGAACTTCTGGTACTGATCCATATGAAATATCACTTTCTTTGTCTACGTATTGAGTTTCTGGTGTGAACTTGTTGGGGTCATCTTTTGCCTTTGCCTGTTCACTTTCTGGGTCACTGCTGATTTTGGTAATTGGGATTGCTGTCTCTTGTTTGTCTTGTTTGTCACAAGCTATAGATACAGACTGAAGCAGGCAAGAAAAACTTCTGACATTAAGATCTTTTGCTGTATCATCTCCCTGATTTTGCAGCACATCCACAAAACATCCACCCTTTACTATGTCTGTGGCATTAAGGTGCATTGTGCTAGTTGTCTGAACATTGAGAGAGAGAGTTGTTTCACTCTTCTTGTCCCCTTGAGCAATTGTTTGTTCCGTGATCAGCATGCTTTTTTTCTTCTTTCTTTTTTTAACAGAAATGAAATGCTTGGAACTATGGATATCTTCTGCCTTGGCCTGTTCAGTGTCCAGGTCATTTGTGCTTTTGTCATTTTCAACTGCAGCCTGTTGTCTCTCTTTTTTGTCCTCATCTATAGATACAGCATTTTGCTGAAAAGGAATGAATGTGGCATCAGATTCTATTGTGTGATCCGCCTGATTTTTCAGCACATCTGTCTTTATAGAATCTCTGTCTGATAATGTATAAGCTGGATGTTGTGACATATCTACATCTCCATAGGATTCTCCTGTACCTGCAGAGGATTGGATTTGTTTAATATCAACATTTCCAGTCTGACCTGGTTGCACTGATTCTGTTTTAGCTGTGGTCTGTATTTCATCTGTACTGTCCATACAAAAATCAGATGGGTTGGCATCAATTATCTGACTCTGAATAGCATTATTTTCAGCTGTTTTATCAACATCCTGATTTTGCAGCACATCCATGTCTGTTTGCTTGACAAATAACATGTAAGCTTGTGGATTTGATATATCTGCATTTTGAGTGGAACTTTCTGAACAAACAGGGGTTTTGTATTGATGAGAATAGGTACTTTCAGGCATGCCAGTTTGCATTGGTTCTGTCAAAGAGATTGGTTGGATTTTCTCGACACTGTCTAGTGACTTCATAAGATGCTCTTCACTTGTGTTTGTTCCTGATTTAGAGTCTGTTATATTCTCAGTGAATTTGTCAAAACTTAATTCATTAGCATTGGGAGAGTCCAATGACTGCTGGCAATCAGGTTTTGGTGTATACTGATTAACATTCTGAATGGCTTTACAGACTGTTGAAGATCTGGTATTACTTTGTTTATCACTGTCTGTTTGTAACCTTCTAGATTCAAACTGGTTTGCATCGGGTATCTGATTCAATAAGTCAACTTCTGTTGTAGAGATATCAGAAACATTTAATGATGGGCCATGGGAAGCTTCAAGTTCTCTAGATGCTGCTTCAAATACCTGTCTGTTTTTCATAGGAATATCATCTACTTTTGTCTCCTTATGTGACACCTCTGCACCTTGTTGACTTGATACATCTGCATCTCTTGATGAACATTCTGCACCAAGTACATTTATGAGTGAAGAAAGAGAATTTTCAGTCTGAGATGGTTGTACTGAATCAATATGTGAGGATGACTGCATTCCATCCAAAGTAATCTCGTTTGTATGCTTTACCTCTTCTTTTTCTCTTTTCACTGCATGATCATGATGTATAGTAAAAACTGAAATTGGTTTGGTCAAATCTGTTTGAGAAATAGAATCTACAGAATACACCAGTGAACTTTCTTGACTGGATGCAGAATGATCAGTTTCCATAACAATGTTAAACCCAGGTTTCGGAGCAGCAGCTGTGTGTTGATGATCTGCACCAGTAGGCAAACAACTTAGCTCAGTGCACTGTCCATAATCAATCATGTCTTTCATGATGCTCAGAGCATGCTCAATTTCACTTGTTGAACATTTCATATGCTGTTTCGTTTTGCTAACTTCAGTGGGTGTGATTCTGGTATCTCTTCTTTCCATCGCCTCATCTTTAGTGTGAGTAACCATCTGCATAGAATATTAGCACACATACATAAAAATATACCAATCCTAAATCAGCCTAATACTAAAGAACTAATCTTACGAACTATGGAACAGTCAGATCAATTGTATTACAGATGAGTCTTTAGAGATATAAGAGTCTTTGTCATAACCATTCTGTTTTCCAAATGGACAACCAATGTAAGCACTTAACATTAATGAGCTGAACTGCAGTCTATGTTAATGGCAGAGTTACTTAATTTAAGTGGCTACGTTATTTAGAAGATTATGCTGTGTACTTCTGAGACTGCTATGATAACAGATTTGATCAGAATTGCATGGCTATATATAGTGAACTTACTCTGCACATAATCAATTGAATTCTGTCTTGCATCTTTGCTGTACTAAATTATAAGCAAAAATACGGAGCCCACTCATGCTGTATATAAAAGTTTAATAATCATCTCAGAGCAGGGTTTACATAATTTCATTATCTGAATATTTTTGGAATATTTCTTAACTTTAATTTTGACTAAAATACCTCATTTGGCTTTATGTTTTTATTTAAACACATTTTTGCCAAGGGCCTCCTTAGTACACACCTTGTTGATGTGACAGCACTACAGTTACATCATATAACAGGTGTTACCATTATAATCTGTCATTCCTGATTTGTTTGATTATGAAGAAGGGCTTACTACAGACTCCCCATTTCCTCAGATATAACACAATCTTCAATATTTACCTCAAAACCTGTTTCTTTGGCCTTTTTAATGGACTTCTCCAGCATTGTGTACATATTGAGCAGTATCTTGATATCCTCAGACAAGGCTGTCTGACCTTCTGGTGTGCAGCTCCTCAGCAGAGAAGTTTTCAGTATTTCTAGTTCACAAAGTTTCTTGGTTTCATTACCCAAAGCTTGAAAAACAGTCTGTAACACAACATAAAACATAACACAAGTCACAATGTACGCAAGTTAACCTGTATTATTATTTATATATGTATGAACAAGAACCTGTGTGCATACAAGTCTGTCTATACACATTCTGCCAACTTTGTTAACTTCGTACAAAAAGTATTCGTGTGAATTCTCACTTCTAGAGTGTCCAGTCTAGACTTCTGGCTTTTTTCATGTAAAGATACAAACACTTCGTTCTGCAGGGTGGCCAGGGTTTCACCACACTTCTTCAGCATGAGACTACACTGTCTTTCTCTGTCGATGCTCTCATCCAGACTGCAACACACATCCTATGAACGCACATAAAACACACAAATATAATAATAAAAGAAAAAACAGCTATAATGTTATTCTTAAGGCTTCATTGGCACATACTACAATCAGCCATAATATTAACACCACCAGACTCATGCATTGCAGCTTGTTGTGTAGGGGTCTGCCTCGCCTTAGACCAGTCAGGTGATGGTAATGTTATGGCTGATCAATGTATATATTCCATTGAACCATAATATATTATACACTGTACATCTACAATACACCTAAAAATGCTTACATTTAATTGTTTGACCAAGTCGGAGGCACTGTTTTCCAGGTTATTCCAGGACAGAACAGGTTCTTGTGTTAACTGGGCCTGCTCCCTCATTTGAGATTTCAGTGCTGTAACTTCATCGCCAAGGGCTTTGGCTTTGTCCAGAAGCCAATGAGCATGCTGCACAACTGCCTTCCGCTCAGCCAAGCCTGGCCAGGGAAAATGCGCAGGTAGGGCTGAAATTTGCTCTTTGAGCTCCTGAAGCTGTTGCAGTCTGTTCTCAAACATTTCTTGATCATACTGTCTAGTGCAGGAGCGCTCCATCATACCCTGCAGACATCTAAAACAGAGTATAATACAAATAAAAAAACAACTATTGATATATATATATATTTTAATATATTTAGCTGGTCAGTGACCATTAAGAGATTAAACACTCATAACTCTAATCTGTATTTATGGACTTTAACTATTGGAATATTCAGTTATTTCCTCATATATAAATAGAGGGCTCTCCCACTCTCTTAAGGTCATGGGAAGGCTGGCGCCCATCTGGGCGAGGGCGGGGTCCACCCTAGACAGCTCGCCAGGCCATAACAAGTCCAACACACATGCAACCATTTACACTCACACCTAAGGGGTGATTTGGAACAGCCAATTAGCCTGCGGTGCATGTTTTTGGACTGTGGGAGGAAACCGGAGTACCTGGAGGAAACCCACGCAAGTACGAGGAGAACATGCAAACTCCACACAGAAACGCCCGAGCTGGGAATCAAACCCAGGCCTTCTTGCTGTGAGGCAGACGTGCTAAAGCTCATCTACTGTCAAGCTTTTGACCTGTGTGTTTGCTCCACCAATATTTATTTACCTGTATGTCTGTCTGCCTACCTGATTTAGATCGTGTTTTGATACTAAATCTTTGTATTTATTTACTTTTTGCCTATTGTTATGCAAGTCAATGAAACGTGATACAGCCAATTAGCATCCACTCAGCGACACGGCAGGCATTTTGGGTTTCCTGTGGTGGGCATGTATGGACACTGGACAGGACAAGATACAACCATCCAAACCATATTCCATGACCATGGTGCTCTGAGATGGAGCTCTGCTCTGTCAAAAATGTATCTCAAGTTTAACAAATTTATTCACAAGACCTTTTTAGAAAATGTAGGTTACTCAAAAAATTTGCTGCAACAAGTCTCATTCTGTGGTGGTGAGTCAGATATTTGCAAAAGTAACACCATATTTTTACACACTCCAAACACACACACACACACACACACACACACTACACTGCACTCTACAGTATGAACATGTAATTAACATGTATACTGTACCTGTATGGACATGTGATTAACTCATTCATACTGTACCTGTGCTGTTCAGCTGCAGACTGCAACACAGAATCCCACTGGCATTCTACATTCCTAAGTATGCGCAGGACATCCTGTAAGTCTCTTGCCCCTATCTCACTATGTGTCTGGATCAGTGCCTGACCACAGACTCTCAACTTCTCCAACCTGCTCTCTCCTTCAGCATTCTGGTCCAACACCACCTGATCACACATCAGACATTGCATTTGAACAGACTATGAACAGAAATAAGAATGTGATGGAAACCATTACTGAAATTCAATTCTGAATGACTATGATAGAGATAATATCCTGAACTGGAAGATGAAATACATTTCTGCCAGTAGCTTTAGCTCTTTTGAGCAGCCAGCTGCAAATCAGCCCGAGCAGTAATGTAAGGGTCTGGCAAATGGGAAGTCGATTTTTTTTTTAAGGGGGCTAAGATACAATTTAGATGTGGCTCTAATCCTTACCTTCCCGTGCGCTCAACCTTTACAATGCAATTTCATCTCTTTTGTTAAATTGGTCATTTTAATGTCATTCCTCAGGCAGGTGAAATCTATATGTTTTTAAGTTGTTTTCGTCAGTTCAAAGCTGGGAAATCTTTTTGCAAGGATTTTTTTTGACTATTAGAAAATTAATTGTACATTTTTTGATCAAACAAGATGGGTATTTTTTCTCATTTTTAATTAGGTATTATCAGGCATGAAATCCCTACTATCCTGCTTAGAAATAACAAACTATATTTATATATACATCTAAGCACTGCCAAAAAGCGGAGCTCCCGATGAATTTCTATTGATGGGTGTCCAAACCTGCATTTGCTTTTCACCACCTTCACCACCAGCTGATTTACATTTTTATTTGTATCAACAGTCTTGTTATGTTCTGTCAAGCTTCTGATTTCGGTATTTGTTCCACAAACTTTTACCTATTGTGGGTTTTTATTCTAGTCCAAGCAGTGGTCTATTAGACTCTATTTTTAGGGTTTAAGTTTCATTAATATAAAATAATTTCTTTTAAAAAACTGCTTCACATCATCATGCAAATCATAGTCATACATAACAGCCAATCAGCATCAACTCAGTGACACAGCAGCCTTCTGGGGTTTCCTGTGGTGGACATGCATGGACATGAGACATGAGACATGAGACATGAGACAACCATGAGTATGCTGTGGTGAGCACAACATGTTCTGTGACTACGGTGCTCCGCTTGAGAGCGCCCTTATTAAACTAGACCTGCTGGAAGAACTGGCTTGATTTAAGGCCATTTTTAATTTTTTTAATTTATAATTAATTTAAGCATCATTCATACATCTTTTTTACCTGCAGTTCTTGAAGTCTCTCCTCAGGGATGTTTTCAGTATCTGTTTCCTGAGTATTAAATGACTGCTGTAATATTTTAAGCCAGACTTCTGTACTTTCTGCCAGGTGTCTAAAGTTCTGCATGTCTTTAATAAAGTAATCATGGTCTGATGGATCCATCTGTATCTCTTTTTCTTTGGGAAATATGTAAGATGAAGAGTGACTCTGCTGTTGCTGAGTGTCACTGAAATCACTTTGCTTTAGTGGAGGATCGCACATCTGAAATGTGACTTGGGAATGGAGATTCTCTGACTCTTTGACTTGAGCATATTCGTCTTGTTGAGGCTTACTGAGACTCTCTGATTCATCTCTCTTCAGAATTATCATTTCTTTGACTGCAGAGATGTTTTCCTGCAGCTGAGCCCCAGCCTCAATAAGAGACAGCAAAATACAGCTCTCTGGACTGGCCACATTTGCCAACAAGGCAACCTGTTGCATCAGAGTGTCTGCCTGCTCACTTTCCAGCTGTAGTTCCTCTGATAAAACCTAAAGGAGGAAACATTCAAAAGCTGTCAAAAAATAGGGATCCAACCCCAAACTGCCAGTTATACCTTCATGATTTAATGACGATGATCATTATTCTATGATGATGTGGCACATACAGTACATTAGGTATAAACTCTCCATTGTATCCCTGTTATATGCTCCTATTTATTCACTGAATAATACTGTGTATGTCACTTTTCTGCTTATACATTCACCTGAATATCCTTGATAAGCTGTGGGCCTTTAGATGCAACAAGGGTGCTGAGGGCATTTTTTATCCTTTGTATGGAGGACATGCACTCCGTCATTCTGGATGTGACCTGAGCCTTGGCAGCCACCAGGTCTTTGAAGACTTCACTTGATTCAGTGAACAGTTCATTCACTTCCTCCATCCTTTTCCTCAGCTGGCTCTCAATCACCTGAAAAGATAAACCGAATACATGATTGGTACATACATTGTGCAAGTATCCACAATAAATAGAGTAGGAAATAAGTATTTTTGTATATTTTTTATGCTTAAACTCAAACAGACATACCTGTAGCTCTAGAGGGAGTTCACTGCTGTGCAGAATCTCCTTGATCTCAGCAGATCCGCGATGAAAATGTTCCATATTTTCTTCCTGTGTCCTAAACTCCTCCTGTTGGAGCAAAAATAAAGCCTTAGACAGAAACAGGCCAACTGTACTGAAACACCCAGCACTTCAGTAATACATAGAGTTAAGCACTACCTAACAGTGGAGCTCCTGATAGAGATCCCTTTTGATAAGTGCCCTAGGCTGGTGTTATAAGAGTACTGCAATACATTTAAGGGCTGAATTAACTTCAGCCCTGGAGGAAATAAATAAGTAATACTCCCCTGTGTTTCTCAACTAGGGTCTGGTGTGAAAGCAGGAAAGGTTAATACTAAGTCTTTGTTTTACATTTTGATTAAATAAATCAATAACATAATTAGTTTTCAATATTATGGTAATTTTACTGATATGAATAAAATTAGCCCTTTTTCAACCTTTCATTATACTGCTCACATATTTGCAATTATTTATATAAAACTATTATTTAAATATTTTTTTATTTATATAAAACAATTATCTACATTTTTAACATAAAACAATATATATTTGTGTGTGTGTGTGTGTGTGTGTGTGTGTGTGTGTGTGTGTGTGTTTATTCTTTAAAAGAATACGAAAGTCAGCTACTGATGCTCATGTTACTGCACTGGGCAGATGAACACAACTGGAGGAAAGTATTCCTCATAGATGAAAACCTCATAAATGATTTAATAGATGGTTACCACTTAGCCAATGTCACCGAGTTTAAGAAAGTAAAGAATTCCTTCCCAGCCAAAGCCTCTCTGGACACTGTGTTTTCAGTCACTTTAAAATGTAAACTATAGGGAAATAAAGCTTTAAAATTTTTTGATCTGCCTAAATCTGCTGGCATACATATTCTATTTCAGAGGTGCCCAATCCTGTTCCTGATGATGTACCTTCCTAAAGATTTTAACTCCAACCGAAATGGAGCCCATCTGACAAATCCAAGCATTCCTTTAAGTCTCCATTTCCAAGTCTTAAGTCTTGATTAGATGACTGGATGGTCAAGTGGACATAATTAGGGTTGGAGTAAACATCCTCGGGAAGGTAGATTACCAGGAAAAGGATTGGACACCGCTGGTCTATTTGTTCATCACTGAAATCTTTAAACATTACCTCAATAGCAAGAACCTCCTCTTCTGTCTGGAATGGGTCTGACTGAGTAAATATCCTCAGTTTGCTGTTGGTCCAGCTTTCTATCTCCGTAGCCAACAAGAGAAGTTTATCCCACAATGACAACCCTATCTGCAGATTCTCAAAATGGCAGTCTGTCCTCTCGCTCACCTAAGAATGAGAAGATAGATGAAGATAAAGTCATTTTCACACACTGCCCAAATTTCAAACCTGTAAGTCAAAATAGCAGTCCCATTCTTAAAAGTGTAATTAAAATCATTAGTTTTGAAATGCAAGGAAAGATACATACATCTAGCCAGCAGTCCTTGACTGCTTCTGCCTCACTCTCAAATGAAGTATCTGGACAGTTTGGGATTTTTCTCATCTGAGAGTGCAGCTGCCTGCACACAGCTCTAAACTCCTCCACACCTTCTCCAAGTGTACTTAGGTCTGATTTAACACTGTTTACCTGTACACACACACACACACAGGAGGAAATAATGACATTAGAAAACTTATTAAATCACTTATCACTTTTACATCTACAGTTAATTATCACTTCCCAGGTCAGCCCCACTTATGGCTGGAATCTTTTGTTTTCTCCCTCCATGGGCTTCAAAGCACATTCCATTTGCATATCATGAAATAACTACAATAGACAAGGAGGATATATTTCACATTTGGTTTGTTGGTTGGATTGTTTGTATTTCTGTTCGCAGGATTATACAAAATGCTATGTACAAATTTTCATAAAAAGTTCTTCCAGATGTGGGGCTATGGACAAGGGAGATGGAATTGGATTTTGGAGATGATCCAATTCAATTTCTGTATCCAGGAACTTTAACTGAAAGGATTCTTTAGCATTGTGAGGACAATCTTTTGGAAGTTTGATAATACAGTAGGTCCAGTAAGGAGCGCTGTGTACTTTCCGTGTACTGTTTGCACTCTCCGAGTGCTCTTGCTCAAATCTTACTTTGTTTCTGACTTTGCAAATTTTTTTCTCATGGTAAAAGTTTGACATTTTCTATTTGATACTGTATAATTATAGTAAAAAAAGGCATAATGTCCTCAGCTGGAATTGCTGCCTTATATGCATGCATCTCAATCAGAAGTAAAACAACAGTATTTAAATTGCGCTGACTTAGTAATAGTGGGGCTTGAACCCCCGATCTTCAGATCAGTAATCATGCACCCTACCACCGGGCCACCACTGCCCCTAGTTAAAGTACAAGAAACACTAAATCTCTAAATGTTAAGGAAAGATGCTTCAACGCTTTTTCATCTCCTTTAACAAAGGTTGCACTGTACCATCCACTACGGAAAGAGGTAATGCCGTCACCACAATTCCTTTCTGCAGCAACATTTAATTTGATGCACCATTTAATGCAAACAAATAATTATATAAAGACTTAAATATGTAAATAATAACAAAATAATTGGACGTGCAACACCAATGTGTTGTCTAGGTTTACATAACCTGCATGAAACATTATGGTTAGAGTTCATGGGTCTGAAGAGGCACTTTTTGTAGTCAATCTTGAGAACAGTTTCACAGAACACCACAGCCATCCTTAGGAATTTTTCTCATACCTTTCTTTGGGCTTTGATTTTCAATTAAAGTAATGTAAAATTAGTTCAGACAAGGACATGCCATACTGTTAAACTGCAGCCAAGATGTCAGCGTATATATATTTCTGACAGAAAATCCAACATTTGGCAAAACCCCAATATTCTGTCATTTAATTTTCCAGAATTCACAATAACATCTACAGTAATAGGTTTTTGCAGATGAACACACATTAATTGCCCCAGTACACTCATAGATCTTGCAGAGCTTGAAATTTAGCATGATGTGGCTAATACTGCCATCTACTGTCCTTACACAGGAATTTACAGACCATTTATAGAGCTACATTTCATACCCTGGTGATGAGTCGCAGAAGATTGTCTTTGCCCATGTAGGAAGCCTGCTCACTTATAGTCTGCTCGCTAACCTGCAGAGTGTTGTTAATATGGGCACGGCAGCTCTGAAACCTCTTCAGCAGCTTGGTCAGGGAAACACATTCCTCTTGACTACAAATCCATAGACATAAACATGTATCACTTACAAGCTAGACAAAGAAAGCTTTACATCTACTGTATACATACTCATACTGTATTAATTATTTGAATCCCCCCCCAACACTCACCTTTCACAGAGTGTTTTTTGGATCTCCTCCCACTGAACCTCCAGTTCTTTGAGGCCTACATCTGAAGTGTTTGCCTGTGCAGATGTGTCATGCAGATTCTGGATGTCTGAGTGCACAGCTGCTAGTTTACTCTCCATGTCTGTCAAACATCGCAATCTGTAAAAATAATTGAGGCAAAGAGCATATTCAGCAAAAGAGAGAAATAAGAGTTCAGAAAGAAAACAAATACATGCAATCAAAAATAAGTAGCAATACATTGCATTTACTTCATCTGCTTTATTGACTATAATATATTCACAACAAAAGTAACTTACTTGATCCCAATTATTCCCAGCTCTGTGGGTCCATAATTTTTATTTTAACATAGTTTGTATAGAAAATGGTACAAAAAATTGATGGATTGGTGAGTTCAATGAATACTGAGCAAAGTAGTATTGTTTTTGTTAAAAATCTCCAGTCATTTAATATCTAGTATTTCTTTATACTAGACAAATATCCAGTCAATTATTCCATAGCATTTCCTTCAGTAAATATGAATTATGTTGTAACTACAGACAGATGTAGCAGTGAGACCATGATTGAGTGTAGGCCCTCTTGGGCATACCTTTACCCTATGTTCAGATCATGCCATGCTCCACTGGCTTCACCACATGAAAGATGGCATTTACAGCCATTTATATTCAAGGTGATCCACACCCTCTGCAGGTGAAGAAGGAGTTTGGCAGAACCAGCAAGTAATATGCTGATTAGTTTCACATGTTTGTTGTTACCTGCACCTATTTATGTGTGTTAATTTTATAACAGAGAGAGAGAGAGAGAGAGAGAGAGAGAGAGAGAGAGAAAGAAAGCGAGAGAGAGAGAGAGCGAGCAGTTGTGCATCTTTGTGTAAAGAATATTCAATGTCATATTTGTAATATAGTGTGTGTCTCAAAGTGAGACCTTCGAGTGAAGAAGTTCCTAGTTTGAATTAGTTGTATTGGAATAAACAATATGCTCACTCTTTACTGTGATGCTGTAAAATGCTAAAACAAAAATAAAGCACATTTCTCTTTTCTCTAACCTGTGCTGCAGTGCAGGAAGAGTGAGTTCCTTCAGATCTTGTCTTTCCATTGATCCCTGCATCTCGTTCAGTGTGACCTGCAGGGCTTTCCTCTTCTTCCTCAGCATCCGCTCCCTCTTCTCCTCTTCTTTGCTGCTCGGTACTTTTATCTTTTCTGGAGTTTTCATCTTTGTTGCCCACCTGGCCACCAAATCCTGACAACTGCTTGTTTTCTTGTCCAGAGTCACACTCATCCCATCATCCTTAAGCATGCTATCAATCTTTGCTGCATCTTCTGTAGCCTGCTGAAGCTTCTCTTTAATGGATGCAAGTCTGGAAGTGGAGCCTGGTGTTAATAGAGATGTGCTGTCAGCTGTGGAAACCTCGTCGTTCAGTTGGTGTAAACTACTCAGGAAATGTTTCAGAGCACAGAGCACAGACTGTTTTCTGGCCAGTCGATGATTCAGCAGCTGCAGGCGCTGTGTACAGCTCAGGATGATCTGCTGTAGTGGCAGACGGGCTCGAAGCTCAGTCTCAGTCAGGCCAGCAGAGATGGCCACCTTACTCTCAATCTCAGAAAGGAGCATCAGTTCTCTTTGTATGCACTCTCCTGCCATCTGATGAGATAAAATCATCAAGTCAGTCAGTAAATAAACAAAATATCAGAGAATTCTGGATATAATAAAACATACGCTGCAAAAATTAATTATCTAGATTTTAAATCTTACATCTATGCAAGAGAAGGCTGTGAAAGATTATTAATATTGTTTTGAAAATATTTGCCCTTATTTAATTTGTCTAAAGCCTAGACTTTATTTTAAGCAATCTTACCAAGTTTAATTATCTTACTGCACTGGCAACTTGATTATTGTCTGTATCTTCTTAAATCGAGTATGTATTTATTATATTTTATGTGTTGATTTTTGTACAGTAGTGGTAGTCAGATGATGCACATAGAATTAAGGTTGGTTATCTATTGCTGGGCCCTGCGATGGCCTGGCGAGCTGTCCAGGGTGTACCCCGCCCTCGCCCAGAGTCGGCTGAGATGGGTGCCAGC
>JAOUQZ010000033.1:1629468-1639932 GCA_028564935.1 Neosilurus hyrtlii | reverse complement strand
GGTGCGAGAATGGCTGTGTGTGGTTGTGAGTATGCGATAGAAAGGCGAGCTGGTGCGAGAATGGCTGTGTGTGGTTGTGAGTATGCAATAGAAAGGCAAGCTGTTCAGGGTGTATCCTGACTCGTCCAGTGTCGGCAGAGATATTCTTTAGTCTCACCGCAACCCTAGTAGGATTAAGTGCTTCAGCAGTTCAGCAGAATTAATGAATGAATTAATTAATGATGAGTAAAAGGCTTTGTTCTGAATCACAACATGTGAAATACGAGGTAACTCTCCTTGAAGTACCTGTGAATAAGCCTGGTTTAATGTTTGATCAGCAGGCTGCTCAGGCACTCTGCTCAGTGCTCCCTCCCTGCTGATAAGAACACACACACACACACACACACACACACACACAAATACAAGCACACCATTAAGGCCATCAGGTATAAGTCTGTGTGAGAGTATAATCAGGATCAAATGTGTTTGTGAAGGAATTTTGCACAGGGTATTTGTGGACATCACAGTGTGATGGTCACAGCATTTTCTCTTTCAGTTTCTATCTTAAATACAGCTTTAGTACTACTCAACATAGAAGTCAAACGCAGATTGAAGCCTCACCGTAGCTGGCATGGTTCGATGTTGCAGCTTGGACTAACTTGGTAGCGGACAGTCTCCAGTTTGCCGTCACACCCAGTCAACTCGGCAGTGGCTGTTGACGAGCTTGCTGGGGATCCAAGAGTATTACTGAGCTCATAAAGCGCATCCAGATGTCCTTGAGGCTCCACTAGGGAGCATGCCTGGAGGTAGAGGATATATACATGTATACATTTATACATATAAAGTATCTCAAAAATGTAATATAATTATTCTGATAGTATGAGATGGATATATCTGACTTACATAAAGCCCATTTGAACTTGTAATTACTATCACTGTCATCCAGTGCAAATTCATTTCTAATGTGCATTCAGGGCAGTTTTAAGAATAAAATATCTTTATTTCAACATTGTTAAGGACTATGAAGTACAATAATTGTGTTAATATATTACAAAACAGATCAACGTCAAGTGTTTAAACGAATACAGTAAGGCAACCTGCTGGCAACAGCTGGCCTTCTTAAAAACAGTTAGTGTCCATGACTTAGTACCATGTGACAATGAGATCCTAATACATGGCCAGAGCTTGGCCAGATCATTATAAGATAATGAGCTGAAACTTTCCCCAAGCATAGTGATTCCCATTAAACCCTGTATAGACATGCACAGCAGCTGCGGGGCACAATGCTATTCTCACACCACATTAATGCATGCATCCATATTTAATTTTCTTGTTAACTTGCATTACTAAATTGTGGCCATGATTTTCATCCCATTCTCCTAACTTGGACATGCAGTAAAATTCGTTTTCCATGTGTTACTCGTCATGGCCACACATATCTTTTTTTGAGGTAGGATGCCACCAGCTGGGTGTGATAATACAGGGCCTTGTCAGAGAAACCATTAAAAAAATCAAGGTGAAGCTATAATTGCAGGCATTAGGATTGAATATAGGTATAAGTGATCTGATAGAAAGCAAAGCTCAAGCGTTTGCCAGTGTAAAGAGGCGACGCCTTATAATTACACCCTTCAGGCAGCTCAAACATGCAGAACAGCTATGACTCATAACAACACTGATTCGTTTGTTTATGACTACAAGACTGAACACATCAGGAATCTCTGAGAACTATAGCAAATTGATTAGCTTCATGTGGTGTCCCATAAATACCAATTCCTACTTTGTTTTTTGCCTTCTTAATTTTCTCTGAAGCTATGTAAAATTTTGTACTTAATTCTATCTTTATACGCTTATTACCTCCACCAGTGTGGTTGGTTTTAATTGTGTCGGTATGTTAGTTTGTTTTTCCTGTCTGTAACATTATTCAAAATGTTCTTCACGGATTTTGATGAAATTTTCAGGATAGCTTGGAAATGATACAAGGAACAACTGATTAGAGTTTGTCAGTGAACAAGATTATAGCAGGGAATCGGGAAATGTTAAAGATTTTTTCCAGCCTATGCGGAGGTTGACGTTCTTTGAGTACTTTTCTGGTATTTTTATATGTTTTTTTTCTATCCATGAAGCGATGGGATGGATATCTTAAATTTTAGCTTATGTGTTGCATATATTTAATTCAGTAATGATTATGCTGGTGGTGGTATTTAGTTTATAACGAACATATACATGCGTATAATACATGCATTTATTTGCATGTACAGTAGTGTGCAGTGAAGATTCTACACCACCACATTTGTCTAAAAGGCCTCCTAATAAAAAGTAGTAAAAAATTACTTCTCTATAATTTTTTGGTGAAAATGTATTGAACAATGCTATTGTAGACAATAAGAAACAAAAAAAATTATTCTGATAAGTATACTGATGTAAAAGTATGGCTAATAAACAAAAACACTGAAGGTACCAATTTTTTAGAAAAATGTAAACTAAATAAATACATAAATAAAAATTTAATATATTTGACTTTTGCATAACATGAATGAACTTCAAACCATACTAAATGGTTCAAATGCTGTAATCAAAGTAAAGGGAGGCCACACTAAATATTGACTTTTTTTCTCAAAAAACAGACTGTTATTTTTGTTATTATATATTATTGTTTGTTTGCTCATTACTTAGAAGTATTTTTTACTTCTTTATATTAGGAGCCCTTTTAGAAAAAGTGGTGGGGTATAATGTCCACTGCTTACTACTGTATGTATAGTCAACATTATAAAGAAAATACAACCAAATCAAGAAGCAAGTAGAAGTTGTAGCCATGCATGCATACAGGGTCATGTAAATTAGGGAGTGAGATGTTAGAGGTACCTGTTCACTGCACACTTGGTCTGGCACACAGGCTGGGATTTCTGTGTTAATGTCTATGTCATGCCTCAAAAGAGCCACATTAATTGACTGCCTTCGCTCAACCTCCCGCCACAACTCAGGCAGAAAGGACTCTATTGTTGAACGGACATCCTAGATGATAAGACATATAGTAGATACTTTCAGACTTACCTAACCATCCAGCTCATGGAAATTATACACATAAAGATGACAACAACCTATAGCTACTGTGACCAATTTATTCTTATTGGGTGATGGTCAGAGTATAAAATATTAACTTAGACTCACTGTTACTACTTTGTGTACCTGACTGAGACACCTTCACTTTTTGTTTTAATGAATTTCACGGTTACATTTAGACTTTTATTGGACGCTTTAATCCAAAAGGAATATAAAATTGACAAAGAATGCAGCAGGGCAGCTGAAAGATAAAGAGTCTTGCTAAAGGGTTGTGGCTGCCGAGCAGGTCCACGATTAGAGCCCACAACCTTCTGAGCAGTTACCCTAAACCTGAAGCATTGAACCACTGCATCCCCAGAGAGCTTTACAATAATACAATCAGAGATTGTCATGAATGTGAAACCAAAACTCATCACAACAATTCACTGATCACCCTAGATTTTTCATTCATTCGATCATCTTCTTCTGGTAGTTCCGGGGTCGGCTCGCAGGGGTAACAGCCTAAGCAGTGAGGTCCAGACGTCCCTCTCCCCAGCCACTTCCTCCAGCTCTACCAGGGGGATGCCAAGGCGTTCCAAGACCAGCCGAGAGATATAGTCCCTCCAGCATGCTTTGGGTCAACCCGGGGTCTCTTCCTGGTTGGACATGCCCGAAATACCACACCAGGGAGGCGTTTGGGAGGCATTCTAATCAGATGCCCGAGCCACCTTAGCTGGCTCCTCTCAACGCGGAGGACCAGCGGTTCTACTCTGAGCTCCTCCCGGATGACAGAACTTCTCACCCTATCTCTAAGGGAGAGCCTTGCCAACCTGCAAAGGAAGCTCATTTCAGCCGCTTGTATTCGCGATCCTGTCCTGCTCGTGACCTTAGGTGAGGGTAGGAACGTAAATCGATCACCCTAGATTTCATGTCATGCTTTTGGACTTGTTAGAATTTCTTATTACATAAGGACTACTGAATATTTCAATGTTTTGATTTCTTGTTTTTTTGTTTGTATTTAACTAAATTTGTATTTAACTAAATTTTATAGTATGTCTTTGTAACAACTCCCTAACAAAGAATGAACATCATTGATCTTCTACAGATATGCAAGAATGCCTTAAAACATTCAAACATACTACTCATATCAATGCCTCATACAAACACAACAATAATAGTTAGAGAAACAAGAAGGAAGTGGTGCTGTCTCACTCTACTGATGAATGTAAACAATGCTGCCAAAAACATGAAAGCCACACTTTATTAAAAGCAAAATCTGTCATAACACTGAATTAAATCTATTACTGTCAGTCAGCTGCAACATGCAGACACCAAATAATCAGTCAGGTTCAGGCCTATTATTTTGCTTACCTCCCATTGGGCTCTGACAGATTGAGAACGTTTTTCCAGGTCTTGGAGCTGGGCTTCGGAACAGAAGGCCCCTAAACCTTCCACAGCTCCCAGGAATTCATCCAACACTGCTGGGTTAAGCCTTTGTAGTGTAGTCTAGAAGAACAAAATAGTAACAAAAGGTGGCCATTCACTTACCAGGCCGATTAAATAAACATGAAATGAATTGCTATCTCTTGAAAACAAAATGGAATCGGCAATGATGACTTTGTTAAGTACTCTGGTTACTCATGTACACAAGTCTCAATGGCCCCTGCAACTGGCACAATGATATTACTATTAATATAACACCATCTTGAAACATTATAAATACAGTACATTATTTTTTAATTATTTGTTTTGAAGTCAAATGCCTTCTTTGGTTTCCAACAGGTATATCTGGTAGTACAAAAACTAGAAGCTCATTTCAAGTAACTAGGCCAACATCTATGCAGATGTTAGCACATGCTGCTGGCACACGTTCAAAAATTTGCATTTGCAGTATAAATTAGTCTTCATAACAAACCCACAGGCAAAACTGTATACACTGATGTAATAAAGATCTGTTTTTAAAGATATAAAAGCCATAAGTTTATGTTTTTAGAGCATCAGATTAGATTTTATGCACCATAAATGAGAATCACTCCAAAGTCTGAACAGAACAGCTCAGATCTGCCCTATGTCCCCTTAAGAAGCCACCCATGAAAGGGAATGAATAGTTTGTACAGTGAGTGGGATCAGTTAGATTAAGGCTTGTGACTCTTACTGAAAATAAGAAGTAAGTCAGATAAATATACATGTACAGAAACTGAATACATAATATATTTAGATTCACCTGCTTCCTCTTGGCCTGCTCTTTGGATATGATTCGGTTGCTGAATATAGTGATGACCTCCTCTATGTGCTGCTGCAGATGCTTTTGGGCCTTGTTCATCCTGCTCTTGGCCATAGCCTGAGCTCGGGAAAATACCTCTCTCTGCCCAGGGATGTGGCGAGGATTTGGAGCATTATCTTGCTGTATTCTGGGAGTAAGAACTTTGGGCCAAGCCTGGGCTTGTTGTGGAGTGTGGGGTGATATACCGAGCTGGGTGTGTCTCTGTGTGCCTCCCTGTGCATGAAGCTGAAGTTGAGCGTAATGAAGCTGAACTGTCGGTGTTTTGACATGTGTGTGTGATGTCTCCAGGGACTGGGGAAAGCTATGCACCTTAGCCACAAGCTCATGGTGCTGTTGTGGGTTAACACTGACAGACTGACACTTGGATTTAGATTCAGAGGAAGGATGTTGGTGTAAATTTACTGATTGAATGGCAGTACTGCTAGACTCTGATGACATCCTGACCCAGGTTGGATCTGGCTGTACAGTTAACTCTCTATTCTCAGTTCGAAGTTCCATCTGCATCTGTTTTCCAGGGAGATATGGCAGAAAAGCTTGGTTCTGTGTGAGCTCTATATCTTCAGCTCTCAGCAGGATACTAGGCTGATCATGTGGCTGATTTTGAGGATCAGCCTGAGTAAGAATCTGGGATTTAAACTCAGTTTTGGTGGTTTGATGAGAACAGCCAGAACTATGTTTTTGCTGAGAATGTGTTAGTGTCTTCTGAGAGGGTTTTTTAGGTTTGGAGGTGTGAGTTTCTTGGACAATTCCTGCTTTGGGCTCTGGTACAATGTATGCACGAACAATAACTTTTGGAGGTGGTTGATCAGCTTCAATCTCTCCCTCACGCTTTACTCCTAGAGAAGTCAGCATCTCTATGATCTCCTAACAGACAGGACACACAAAATTAGTCTGCATCGTGACAGTAATCTGTAATCTGTTTGCTGTGCCAGCTACATTCATTGGTTACCTTAGAAATTTTGTTTGCATGCGTCACCCTTTCCTGTAAGGCACGGACACTAAAAAAGGGCAAGGAGGAGTTCTCTTGCAGTTTTTCCAGCAAAGCCTGCAAATCCTGTCCTTCAGACACCATCTGTGCCTCAAGCTGCAGCCCTTTGCTAATCAGTGACTGGAGAGCACAGCACTTCACAATCAAGCATCTAATCAAAAAATGTATACTAATGAGACTGATATTTGTTTTATATGCTCACTTTGGCTTTAGGGTGAAGCCCCTGGTGGCCCCTGTGTTGCCGCTCTCTCAAATTCTGGCCAAGTTCCATGGCATCAGTGCTCCAGTGATCCAACTCAGCAAACCTGCCCTCTAGCTGAAATGCCGCTGTCTGCAACCGACCACATGCCTGTTCAGCCTTGTTCAAATCCTGCCTCATCTGTGCAGATACACACACAAACTTCAGATGCCACATGTGTCTTATTTAAATCGTACCATACTCTTAAGAGAGCCTCTGATATGAGGACGTCTTTCAAAAGCAGCTGCTATCACCTCTCGAAGTGTGTCTTTTAGCTGCTGCAGCGTCTCTTCACTAAATCCTGGAGATGGATATAATAGATCCAAATCTAAGTTTGAGATTTTCTTTCCAATGACCTGGATGGATTGCGGTGAAAGACAAAGATAGTCACAAGTCACAAATTGTTGATTTAAAAAAAGCATGGACATCCACAAATTTGAATATAACATAATTCATTAAATTAAATTAAGCAGCATTTTTATCTGTATTTATGACTTAAGTCTTAATTCTGTAAGTATTACAGAAAAGCTAAATAGGTAAAAATAATAATAATAATACTTATTATTAAATAATAGTGAAAATACGTTAAGGTAAGTCTGTTGGGCCTATTTCAACCGAGTCTACTGGCTCACCAGGCCGGAGCTTATCCGCGGTTTCCGTAGTGTGAAGCGACTAGGAGTTCAACTCCTTCTGGATGGCCTGTTGATGCCTATAAGCTTCTATAATATAGGAATTTAAAGTTGGAGCAGCTATCATTACACTGAAGAGGTTTATTTGTTCACAATTTAGTTCACATCTAGTGAACTATTTGTATTGCTACCCAGTTGTGATGTTGTTTAGATAAAAACTAATGGAAGAGAGCTAGTAATAAACCAGAGCTGTTTGCAGGGTCTCTGTATTGTGTTATCTTTTTGTTTTTATTTGAGGTAAAAGTGAGTCATTTTGGGTGTCTGCTTTGTCTTGTGTGTATATTTACGGCTATAATAAAATACACACAGAATACAGACAAGCCCATTAAATTCACATATTGAAATCAAATAGGGGTGACACTGTGGTTTAGTGGTTAGCACTTCCCCCTCACTGCAAGAACTTCCTGGGTTCAAGTCCCAGGCTCCACGAGGACTTTTTAGTGTGGAGTTTGCATGTTCTTCCTGTGCTTGCATGGGTTTCCACTGGGTAATCCAGTTTCCTTCCACCGTCAAAAGAGATGCACATTAGATTAGTTGGATATTCTATATTGTCCCTAGGTGTGAATGTAAGTGTGAATGAATGTGTGGTCCTTTGAGGCTCTGACAAGCTGTTCAGGGTTCACCCTGCCTTTGCCCAGAGCCAACTGGGATGAGCTCCATCCCTCCCATGACCCCAATAAAGGATAACGTGGTTCACAAAATAAAATTAATGAATCAACTAGAGAATTTGTGTTCAAACTATAAGACATACTTCAAACCACAGAAAAAAGTATATTATCATTACATATGTATATTGTAAGTCCAAGAAACAAAGCCTACAAAGTGCTTCTCAATTTTTTCTTCAAACTATCAGAACGATTCTTTATGTCATAGGTATGGTAAAAAATGAAGGCCTGCTGTACCTGCAGTCTCTTCCTGTATGTGTGCAGTGCTTCTGAAGACACCTCCATGGCCTCTTTCAGTGCCCAGCCTGCTTCCTGTATTAGGCGTTGTGCGGCCTGAGCACACGGGGCTGTGCTACTAACCTGTTGTGATGGAACTGCCTGCAGATAAGGAATCAAGAATAAAGGCTTTAGCTTGCACAAAACATACCACATCAGACACTAATATCAAGTAACATATTAAAAGTCTATTATGTTGACAAAAACTGCAATGAGCAACATTAATCTCATTTCCTGTGGACTTACAAACTTGGTCCTCTTGATGAAGTCTGCCCAACTTCTGTTGAGTTTCCCAAGTTCATTTGCTAAAGAAGAGCTGGTGGAGCTGTCTGTCACCTCAGTCAAAAAATTTCCTGTTTCATTCAGCTGGGCCTGGAGAGAGCTAAATTCTGATTGGCTCTCAGGGCCCTTGTGCATGACACATAAGTATGACAGAATCAGTATCCACATTAAATAACATTATTGAATGTCTCAAATTCAAATTATTCTGCATTTGTTTGTCACTGTAATGTAACTTCTTGGCCAAATATGCTAATGCTGCTTAGTGTAAAATCCTTGTTTCGTGTTGTTTTGTATTCTGTATTAACCTCCCCAAAATTGTTTTTGGACTGGTTATAGTTAGTCTGTTAACTACTGAACTAGCATGAGAATATATTTTTGATAGACACAAGAAAGCACTTCTGCCAATATGGATATGAATGTTGGCTAAATGGCATAAATTATTATTTATTCATTGATTCATTTTCTGAACCGCTTAATCCTAATTAGGGTCGCGGGGAGGCTGGCGCCCATCTCAGCCGACTCTGGGCGAGGCGGGGTACACCCTGGACAGCTCGCCAGGCCATCGCAGGGCCGCATAAATTATTTAAAAAATTTAAATAAAAAATGTATGTAACATCAAGTTTTAATCTGTGCAGTTTGTACATAAAATAAACTGCAAGCCCTTCAGAAGCCTTCCAAATGTAATCACCTAAGAAATGCACAGTCTATATGCTGGTTGATTCAATACCTTGTTCCCTGCCTGTGACTGTCCCAGGAAGAGCTGTAATGAGTAAAAGCAGTGTTTGTATGTCTCCCATGCTGCCAACACACGGTCCATTGTGCCCTTTAAAGTGTTTGCTTCTTCAATGCTCACTTCCGCTTCCTTCTCAGCCTCCTTTACTTGTCTGTTCACTGTCCCCAAGTCCTCTGCTGTGGGACCATTGTGAAACTTTTTGAATATTACCAAAATATTTATTTATTGATTAAATAAATTAAAAATAATTTTGGTACACCTCAAGCAGGACTAGATGTATGCAGCAATGATCTACAATTAACCATCCATTTACATTTTCATCTGAATGTAAAATTAAAAATATTTTACATTTAATAAACATCTTGCATATCTTTACAATAAATATATAGCTTGCAAAAGTCTTGGCAAATCAGGTAACTGTAAATTATTACCAGCCAAGATAGCATAGCTGCTATTTTATTTTTATTTTTTTTCATTCTGTGAATTTGTATTTTTTTATTTTTTGTGGTCAACCAAGCCAATATCTGAAGAACTACTTGGTGCATCACCGTCAAATCTACAGGGTTGCAACTTGGGAAAAAAGGCTGAAATGAGCTTATGAAAAGTTTATTGTAAATTAAGCTCAAAATGAGTAAAATGGGCACCAATTGTTCATAATGGCTCAGGGTGACTGGTGTGATTCCCCAGTGGGAATAAAATAAATAAATAAAAACAATTCACATTAAAAGGATTTCCCTACAGTTCAGTGGATCAAATCCAGTGGAATGCTCTGGAAAGTTGTCTTCGAAGTAATGTCTTCTGAATAAATGGTTCTGGCAAGAAACATGTGCAAAAAAATTCCAAAGGCTTTTTTATCTTTTCATTATTTTTCCAGCTATAAAATCTGTAACGGCACTGTCACTGTAGCCCGATAATAACATGAAAATGTTTATTATACTTGGGAGAATGGAATTTGTAATTATGAATCCTTATTCTTTTCTCTTCCTCCTCCTCCTCCTACTACTACTGCTAATAATAAGTAAATGATAATAACATATGATAATAGTTCTGAAGTTGTTTGAAGTAAATTCTTGGTGTTTTCCCAGTATTAGGAAACATAATGAAATTGAATCAGTCAGAAGTTAGTGATCCAGTACATAAAGTGTAGTTTGATTGTTTCTTTGAACTAGATATCCATAAAAGTGATTGTGTTGATTGCTGCCAAAATACCTTAACTGTAGTTTATCTGCAGTGGATTCACTTACACAGTGCTGCTTTGCCAGTGTACGTACTGGCAATCTCTTTCAGCTTG
>JAOUQZ010000033.1:1608410-1620095 GCA_028564935.1 Neosilurus hyrtlii | reverse complement strand
TCTCATAGTTGAGGTGTACCTGTGATGAAAATTGGAGACTTCTCTCATCTTTTAAGTGGGAGAACTTGCACAATTGGGGGCTGACTAAATTTTTTGCCCCACTGTATACACATTCAGTGTGCTTTCTTTACAACACCTTCCTTATATCACTAAAATGGAATACATCCATGTAGAAGTATGTAGAAATACATTTTGCCAAAAGTAAATTTTGTGCTTTTGTGGCTCAAAGTACTCAGTGGCTCATTAGTGCAGTAACTATCTTTAACCTCAGATAAGAAATGGCTACAAATATAGCTCAAACCCAGTCACATAGCTGCATCACATTGTTTTGCTATGTTGTTCCTGGCAAGAATTATAACAAAAGTGACCTGTTTATCACCTCAGTACCCTAGTTCCCTAGTACACTCAATCCCCTTTTATTCCTTACCAGTACTCTGGGTGTTGTGTCTACATTTTTGGCTTGCCGTCCCAATTCTACCTGCTTGTCTAAGGATGATTACAAATACTATCATTTGACTAGATATAATAACATGAAGTACACTATGTATCTAATGAAGTACATTACATATGTAACTAACAACATTATGTAGTCACATGACCTAACAGCCATTACTGTGCATGTCTTTAGCCTTTTAACTGCAAATCAATATAAAGTCATTAGTTTTTATTAGTATTATTATCTACTCGTTACATAGTTTTGGTTCTTTTAGCCAAGTAATTATATAAATAAGCTGGCTTATTTGCACCATTTCATTCAATCATACACAAATGTCACTATTATTCAAATCAGTCATGGTGTGCGCCAAAAAAATCAAAAAACCATTTTAAAAGCAGCAACACCCACAAAACAAAAGATACAGTGTGCACAGGTACATGCCACTTGTTGCTGCATTATAAACACCTGGCACTTGTATTGCAGGTTATTAGCAAGGGCGGGCCACCTAAAAGCATGAATTACACACAGCAGATTGTGAAACAGTATGTTTAGCCTGCTTACTATACAGACAGGAAATGCAATGATGTTCTATTGTCCTGACCTGCAAATCCCCAGATTTGAAATGGTATGGCACTGCGTTAAGTGCAGCTTTCAGCTTTGTATTTTTGAGTAATTTTTTTTTAATTGTGTAATGTAAAACATTACACCTTAAAGCAGACACAAATACAAAAGATGTTTCACCTCAACAAGCCATGACCTTCCTTTTATTGTCACACCTGTAGTCAAAGCAAACACCCAACATGCCTATCTTACATGCACTCTGTGGCCTGACCCCAGCTAGCATTGGCAAATCGTTCTAACACACCATAAGAAGGATAATTTAATTAATACAATTAATTTAATTAATTGTGGTATTGATTCATTGGAAATAAATTGATATAAATTTATTGTTTGAAACTAAATTCAAGCTTGTGAATCCAGTTTCAGAAGGCAAACAGACCAGTTAACATGCCTAACAACCTACATACTTTTATTGACCCTCGAGCATGCACAGACTGAACTAAAAGCAACCTAAAGTAAATAAATAAATAAATAAATACATACATACATACATACATACATACATACATACATACATACACACATAAATAAATAAATAGAAACAGGAGAAATCTGTAGAATGGCCCAATACTGAAATCTGTAAGCCCTGTTCTTAACCTTGTCATAGTATACAACATCAGGAAGCAAGATTCTCATATTCTGGTGTCAGACTTAAGACTGATCTTACACTATATCTTTTGTATGTGTTTTTACATGCACTGAAACAGGAGACTGAACAGGAGAACAGGAGACTAGAGAAAAGAAGAGCTGAATAAAATGGCAACATTGTTGCTAAGTGATATCTAAATAGCTCAGAATGCCAACAAATACACGCAGTCCATACAGACCACAGCCACACCTTCACTAGTGTTTTCTTTAAAGACTTGTTTACAGGTGAGTCAGAGATATTAAAGTAGATACTAAAGGAGGAGGGTATGAAAAATAGACCAATCAAAGAATCCGATAAATACACAGCTTAGCCACTGTTGTGATCTAGTACATACTCATCTGAACGTTCTTGTACTGATTAAAATGCTCTGCCTCTAGATCAAGAACAAAATATGTCCAATTTGTTTTTCACCTGATAATCCCACCCCACCAATGATATAAAATATGTCACTGCTTTACTCTTATCCTATTTTATTAATAAATCAGCAGGTAGAAAGGATTCTGACCTTGAAGCAGCATGTGGACATCATCAATATCCAGCGGGACGGCCCTCTCGTCCACAGTGGGAGCAGCCGGGCCTCCCTGCGATGCCATGACTTAAAGAAGTCAGACCTTCTACACTCGCAGCATGTTGATCTGGATACTAGATATAAAGGAACAACAGAAATATTATTAATAAAAAATTTGCGACTAAGTATTCAATGTGAAAAATACAGAGCAGCAAGAACAGACATGGCCTGTGTATTATGAAATTCCTTAATAAAAGGAAGCTAGATACAGCAGGAAAAACTCTTGTAAGTGCAAGTTTACATGGGTGCCTGTGGGTGTGTTTTATCTTGTCTTTTAACCGTCTTTTATTAGTTACCCTCTCTCTCTGAGGTTCGAAAGTCCCTAAAGTTCTAAACAGAATGACACAATTATGAATAAATGTATTAGGTGCATCTGACCTCTGTGAACAGTTGACACTATGCACAAGGGTTAAATATAGATTTATACATTTTTGGCAGAGCCCAAATTCTTTAGTGGGTCCCAGCAATGTGGAACTGCAAAAATCAGCCAGGAAGCAAATGCACTGGTTGAAAGTAAACTTTTGAAATATAACCAATAAGAACTTAAGGGGGTGGTGTGTTGGTTACCATGTCCACCTAACAGCAAGAGGGTTCAAATCCCGGTCTTAGTGAGGACATTCTGTATGGGGCTTGTGTGCTTATATAAGGTTCCTCTGTGTATTATGGTTTCCTTCCACAGTGCAAAGACATGTGCATTGTGTTATTTGGCTGTTCCAAATTGCCTCTAGCTGCGCATGTGAGTGGTTGCATGTGTTGGCCCTGTGATGGATAGGCTAGCTGTTCAGGGTGTACCCCGACTTCGCCTAGCACCAGCTGATGCTCCAGCCTAAGCACGACCCTAGTAGGATTAAGAGGTTCAGCAAATGAATGAAAGAATGAAGAATATCTGGTTTACATGTACACCATATTTCCTTATATTTCATCGTCATATAACAACAGTGTTTGATTTGACCTCTATTTTGCTCATGTAAAAATGCACAGTTTTGGGTCAGTGTGCTTGTTTTCCTGAGGGATTCTGTGAGACAGGTACACACAGCAACTAATATCAAGGCAAAAAAAATTAATTAATTAATTAATTGGGGGGTGGGGGCGGCACTTACTTTTGTCTTTCACATATTCCTACATGCTGCTGCACCACAAAGTGAGGCATAATTACACACAGATACTTCTGGCTGCCTCAAAAATAGTTTAGGGGAGAAATAGCTACTTAAAAAGGGCATCAAATCATAAGAGAAGATAATCTGATGTTTACACTTGTCAAACAATGCTGTAAAGTTGATTCAAGTGCAAAATATTTTAAAACTGGAACACATAAATCTTCACTAATGATTATCCAATAATTGCTTTTTTATTTTTGTAGGCAGGCTGATGCCAGAAATGGATCTAGGCAGGACTGGATGATGTACATTAAATAATTGGTATTGTAATATGACTATCCATATCTTTAGCCTGTATACTGTGAGTAGCTTGATTTATCCAAAAAAACAAACAAAAAAGCTACCTTTCCTCAAGGTTGTTCTCCTGTACTCAAATCCAGTGTTCCCTACTAGGAATCCACTGCAAATGGAACCAGGATAAAGTGGTTACTGGGCGTGAGGAGGAACTCTTGTGATAAGTAAATTACAATAAAAGGTTAAGTAACTCCTTCATCCTGGTTACAGTCATGGTAAATTAGGAGCCTGTTCCAGGAACACTGGGCTTAAGGTAGGGGAAAGGGTTGCAAAGGGGTGGAAAACTTCTGGTAAATTTCAGGTAATTTTACAGAATCTTTCCATACCAACTTATGCTGGGGAATTTTGGGAATATGTTAAATTGGAAATAGGAATTTTCACTGGAATTATTGGGAATATATATATGTGTTTTAATGGCAATTAACTGGAATTTTGGGATACTTTACACAAACTGTATCATATAGACAAAAAAGAAAAGTCTTAAGAAAACATGCATGTGACCATTTCTCATAATTTTTTTAAAATAAACTTTGACATTGATTTATTTCTTTTTTATTTATTAAGGTACACTGCATGGTGGAAATTCAGAAGAATGTGCATTCAGTCTGATTGTTTTAACCAAGATTAAGGTGCTGGATTTTTTTAAATCACATTTAAATTCCCTTTTATAGACTATTCTGCAATTTTGCTAATTTTTTGTTCACCCAGGTTTACACTTGGGCATGATGTCTGCAATCTCCACAATTTGAGAGAATCGTGAGGTATGTGGGGGGTCGTGGGATCAAGTTTCCTTGAGGGAACTTGGTGGATCGTGGCTGTCAAAAATTTTGCCAAGATTATTACAATGTATTATGATTTGACGCCAATCGCGATAGAGCATTGGAATCGTAGTAGAGTGCAGTAGAGCTTAACAGACCTGAACAGACCTTCATGCTTCATCGTAGGGGATATTGATGAACTTGGAAACAAGATTCCTTCAAGTTTCATCTCTTGGATTCACCCTGTCTCCTTTTATACCCCAATCGTGCTCCAAGCGTGCTCATAAATCGTGAAGCTCCATGCTTTTTTGAATCACAAAGATCACATACATCATGTCCCAGTGTAAACTCACGGTTACTCCAATTAATTCCCATGGAAAGTTTCCAACTTAAAAATAACCCTAGTGGGAATACACACAGTCCATCAAAGGACTGCATAAATCAACATTTAATTGAGTCATTAAATTAATTACCGTTGAATCATTTGTAAACACAAAACACAGAGTTATGGCCTGGCGAGCTGTCCAGGGTGTAGTCGGCTGAGATAGGTGCCAGCCTCCCCGCGACTCTAATTAGGAGTAAGCGGTTAAGAAAATGAATGAACGAAAACACAGAGTTTAATCTTTATTGAAACATAAACAGTATAATGGTGTTAGAGATATATGATCTGTGTAACTCTGCTCCAATATTCACACACAGTCTGGGTGGTTTGGCTCAGAATATCCACATTGCAAATAAGCAAACTTTCACAATGATGAGGAATTGGGGTGACTGAAAAGGTCACACGAAGTGATAAACAATCCATAAAAATCAAAGCCAGCAAACCACCTATAAATGATGGAGAGAAAACATGTTGTACACTGTCCGATGAAAGTAGTGCTGAGTCTTCTAGAATAGGGTCACACACACACACACACACACACACACACACACACACACACACACACACACACACACACACACACACAAAAACACCAGCAGTAGCCTGAGACTTAAATAAACCCAGTACTGCCAAGACAACATGGAAAGGTCTGGTAGATGACGCTTCAGTTCCTAACCGGTTTCCATGACATCAGAGGTCAAAACAGCTCAAGGGCACATGCAGCCCTCATGATACCTCAGGACTTGATCCATGCATTCTCTTTCTGTCTCTGTCTAAGTCTCTCTCTCTCTCTCTCTCTCTCTCTCTCTCTCACACACACACACACAAACACACACACTAACACGTGCGCATATACACAAACACAAAGGTCAGGCTGAGACACAGAGGACTAGTGAGACCTGGAAGGAATCTATGAAGTCTGAAAATAGGACTGGTCTACAACATGCACTCTGACTGGCAGGCAATAATTGTGGGTGTGTGAGTGTGTGTGTGTGTGTGTGTGTGAGTGTGTGTGTGTGTGTGTGTGTGTTCATGTTCATGTGTTGAGAATCTGAATCACCTTTACTTACCCTACTTACTTTTATCATTTTTTTCCATTTGACTGAAGGTTTGACCAAGTCAACAAGTAAACAAGGATCTTGATTTTTTCAGAGCTGAAGTACAACTTAACAGTGTACTTCAGGTTTAACTATTTAAAATGCCTTTCAGAGTTGTGCTTGCAGGGACATTAACTTTATCACTAATATGAATTCAGTCGTTCCATCTGGTGGAACTACAAAACCTTGTATGCTGCCTTTCAAGGACATTTAACGGATATGAGAAGATTTGTTTTGGAGGAGTGGGAAAAAATGTGAACAGAAGCCAGAAAATCAGAAATTTGCGAGATCCATACAGTATCAATATCACAAAGGAAATTTTGGCTCTGCCCATAACCCATCCAAAGTGAGCACACACACGTAAACAGTGAGCAGTGAGCACACACTCAGAGATGTGAGCTGCCACACACTGAGGCGCACAGAGAGCAGTTAGGGGTTAAGAGCCTTTTTTATGGGCACTTCAGCCATGAAGGAGGAGGCAGGGAAGGTGCTGCTCACTACCCCCAGTTCCACACATTTTTCCTGCTGGTTTGGGAATCAAACCAGTGACCTTTAGGTCCCAAACCCACTTTTCTAACTAATAGGCCATGGCTGCTCCAACCATAGTATTGTTGTTATTACTGCATATTATTGTAGTTCAAGGAACAACTTCACACATTACAAACTGCACACTAAACACAAACTGAAGGAATCTTAAAATAAAATTTAAGATCACTAATAAGAATCAAACTATATGAGCAAGGTGACAGGCAATTATCCTGTAGATCGCAAGTTCAGATCAAGGCTGATGCATGAGGCATCCGCAGCCAGGAGTCCATGGAAGCTAATTGTCCGAGCTCTCACAGGAGGGATATAGGAAGATGGCATACATTCACCTACATTCACTTAAAGTGATCACCACCCAATCATGGGTGTCTGTATATAAGGGTGTGGATGGTGCTTGCCCTTTGAGTGTGTTAGGTTGGCCCTAAATATGTTGGTAGTGGGTTGTTGGAGAAGTGGGGGAGTAATTTTCTTCTTCTTCTCATTAAGATCTTTAGTCCATACAGTACTGGTCTCCATATCAAAGACCAAAACTTTGATTGTACTTCTTGAATCACTGTACCGCACCTTCACCTATCTAAAACACCATATTTAACAGAATTCCCACAGTCCACCAGCAGAAACATGTGTGAGCACATCTATGCTGAAGATCAATACACCTACAGCCATATACCATGACCTTTAATACTGCTATGATATGCAATTATTACTGAATGAATAATTCAACACAAGATTAAAGTTAATCTGTTAGGTGTTGCGGGAAAAAAATCCATGGATAAGGAAGCAAGATTATCATAAGACAAAAGAAGCTTGTTATTCATTCAGCATTCAAGCCAGACTTGTCAAGGCAGATTAAAAAACAGACAGTGAAAGATTCAATAGATTGCATAAGACACTGTGCAATGCACCATGTTTAAATCGTTCATGGATTTTTATTACAAAATTCATCACAATCATGCCTGCCTTGATAGAATGGTTGAAAGGTCTCCTGATTTTATTCAGGTTTGGAAAAATACATTCGCACCCATGTACAGACATGAATGTAAAAGAATAATGAAGAATAGCTGACAATGAGAGAAAAAAAATGTTTCTTTCTGCATGTCTGTGTGATGTGAAACTCAGTAAGATCAACAACAGTTTATACTAAAAAGTTACTGCAATATTTAGTAGGGACACCATATTAAGACTACATCAATTACATAACATGCATAAACATAAAGTAGGTCTGTTGGGCTTTTTACAGCTTTATCAGGAACAGAGCATATCATGGTTACTGTAGCATGAAGCAACAAAGAGCTCAACTGCTACTGGATGGGACATTGGTCTGTCACAGGCTGCCTTCCCAGTATTTTTTACTAATTCCCATTAATACTGCTGAGTGGACAGAGGCATACTCGTGATAAGCACAGTGGAGGTCTAACAGGTATTCGAACCCTTGACCGCTCAATCATGAGCCCAGCACCCTAACCACTATACCACCGGCCCCACAGGTTACAATAATGCCATTTATAATTGCTGCACAAATTCATTTTAATTCTTCCATTTTACATTAATAAACTGATCCAAATGTTCTGATTCATACAACACAACTTGCCCATGTCATCTGCTTGCCTGATTTAAAAACAGGTAGCACATAGGTGGTGATACTTTTGGCATGCATTATTTCATGATCGGAAACTTTGCTTAATAGTCCAGGATGCTTGTGTGCATTCCATCAACCCTTCCCTGGAACAGTACACCACACAGATTACGCATATAAAAGTGCACTGTGTTTGTTTGTGCACTTATACACACCCGGGCCAACAAAAAAATAAAAATAAATAAATAATATTTTGTTTAGCCTTGTTTACAGTTACAGCACATGATTACCATGCCATTGCTGAGGCTCAGCAACATTATGCGGAAATAAAATGAAGTCAGCTGATGACCTGAATATACTGAATGAACAGGTTATTCCATCAATTGATGTTTTTCCTCCGATGGCACAGATATAAAATTGGGGCTTAAATAGTAAAAAGAATGGTTCAGGGAGCACAAGGAATTATTTTCACAAATGAACAGGCACCACTGAGCCCTGACCTTAACCTTTAAATATCTGTGGAATGTGCTAGAGAAGATTTTATGGAGTGGTTTGATTTTCCTGTCATCAATTCAAGAAAGACCCAACCGTGGATGCAAATAAGTGTTGAGATGCTGCTTAAATTAATTGAATGAAAGGCAAGCCTTCCAAACTCTCCAATTACACATGAACATACACTATATAAACAAAAGTTTATGGACATTTAACTGTAACACTCATATATGTTTCTTGATGGTTGGACTCCAGGTTTTGTTGCTCTTTGCTGTTATAACAAATTTCTCTCTCTTCTGGGAAGGCTGTCCACTACTTTTTGGAGTGTAGCTGTGAGGGTTGGTGATCGGGGACACCAGGGGGGAGTTGGCATTCTAGTTCATCCCAAACGTGGGGTAAAGGTCAGTGCTCTGTGCAAGGGACTCACGTTCTCCCACTCCAACCTTGGCATGTCTTCACTGCGTGTGCAGGGACACTGTCATGCCGGAATCTAAGTTCTAGTGAAGGGAAATTGTAACCCAACAGCAGATAAAGACATTCTACACAATTGTGTGTTTTTTTTAAACTTTGTGACACCACCTTTGGGATGAAGCTACATATTGATCAGATGGTCAGGTGTCCATAAACATTTGTCCATATAGTGTAAGTATATTTTCATTATCAAATGGTTTTTACCTTTTTGAAGTTGCAATCTTCAAAAATCTGTTTGACAGACTTCATGAGCCAGTTTAAAAAGACTGCCGTTTTACTCTTGCGAGTGCACAAAATTACAACAATAGGACATGATTTCATCAGTTCATATAAGGCAAGATGATGACAAAAATAAGAGTATACGGATATTAAACTAACAAGTCAGATATAAACTAGTGAACTTCTGAATAAAATAAAACATCAACACATACATTAGACAAAAATCTGCACGTTTATAGTAACAACTGACAGATACCATCATTTACCATTGCATATACGTGTGACGTTTCTGGTACAATGTTGCTCCTCTACATGCAGATTTATTACTCTCACCCCCCAACCCCACACACACACACACACAAAGAAGCTTGTGCTAACAACAGGTTGTTTTGATGTGCAAAGACATAGGATGTATGCAAGCTTTAATTAAGTTGGATTTGATTTTTCTTTATGTTTGTTGAAACAATGCTATGGCAATTATGTGCTGTGATCAAGGCAGTCCAACACAACAGAGTGTGGGACCTTTTTAAGCTGAGCAGTGTACATTCCCACAAACTCTAATTTGATATTAATAAATTGTTGCATATACGATTCTACAACCTTAATACACTATATAATCAAAGGATTTTTCTCCCACAACACACCATCTAAACTCCGGACCCTCCCTAAATTCATATTCAAAGAAAAACAAATTCAAACATTAATCTAAAATCTATAATATCATAAGTGAAATAAAATTTTTCTTAGCTGTTTTTTCTTATATATTTTTTTAATTGGCTGTTGATGAAGAAGTGCATTATTATTATTATTATTATTATTATTATTATTATTATTATCATTCTCCCACCTTCTTCACACTCATGTGCCTGAAATGTTTTCTTTTTTCTTAGTGCTCTCAAATTCGATATCTATTTTTCACTGTCTCAGATTTTCTTTTTCTATTTACATTTGTAGCAGTTTCTTGTTTTTCCTTAACTCTCCTGACCTGTCTAGATTATCTATGCTACTGGCAATGCCAGGACATCTGTATATGTAAATATGTATCTGTATAATGTATAGGAAAATCACTGAGGTCTGAGTTAGTAGGGAGCGAGTTTTTCCTTGCCACTGTCGCTGCGGGCTTGCTCATTAGGGATGTGTAGGGGGTTGTAGAAAAATTTTTAGATTCCCCCCTAATTTAATTTTACTATATAAAGCTGCTTTGTAACAATGTCAATTGTAAAAAGCGCTATACAAATAAAACTGTATTGATTTGAATTGAGTTTCTCAAACTGCTGCCACAAAGAAACAGAACTTTTAGAATGGCTTTGTATGCTGTAACATTACAATTTATCTTCCCAGGCAATAAAATCACCATAACTATTCCAGCATGACAGTGCCCCTGTGCACAAAGTGAGTTTTGTGCCCATGCAGACATGATTAGCTTAGATTAAAGTGGAAGAACTTGTGTGTTTTTCACAAAGCCTTGACGTCAACACCTCTAAACACCTTTGAAATCAGTTGGAACACTGACTGCACCCTAACATCATTATCTGACATGAGCAATGCTCTTGTGACTGAATGATCCCAAAAATCCCACAGCCATGCTCCAAAATCTTCTTTACAATACTCCCAGAATAGTAAAGGCTACAGTAACAGTAAAGAGGAACCAAGTCTGGACTGTGTTCACAATCTTTTGCGCGTATAGTGTAAACACTGTATAAGAACAATAAATTAGCATCTATTAATAATATTTAATAATGATGAAATAGTACCTTCACTAATCCTGAGCACACCAGGAAACACTGACATAGTACACTAACAGCCTTTCTGCCATATATAAATATTTCAAACAAAGATAATAAACATAGTTTAAACATAGTTTATTCTATTGTCACTGTAATCTGAAGTATTATTTGCTAACCTAGGTTATTTAAGTTCTCCTCGTGTTTGCATGGGTTTCCTCCAAGGACTCCGGTTTCCTCCCAAAGACATGCACAGTAGGGTAATCTGATGTTCCAAATTGCCCCTAGGTGTGAGTGTGCGCAATTATTATTATTATTATTATTATTATTATTATTTTGTTGTTATTATTGTTATGACCATGATTATGATTATTATTGTTATAACTATTATTTGTATTTTTATTATTATTATTGTTGTTGTTGTTATTATTATGATTATCATTGTTATTTGTATTATTATCATTATTATTATTATTATTATTATTATTATAGGCTAGTGTTGTGCACCTGCACACGAGCTACTCTGTCCTGGCCCATGCCATGGAAACTTCAGTGTTATGATAAATGGAACTGCTGTTCAGGTGTCCTCTCACTCTCCATGTGCCATTATTTCCATGTCAGCAAACTTCAGGACACATTCTCTGTTATAAACTTCAGGACACTTTCTCTGTTATAAACTTCAGGACACTTTCTCT
>JAOUQZ010000033.1:1556748-1597739 GCA_028564935.1 Neosilurus hyrtlii | reverse complement strand
CACCCCCCCCCCCCCCCCCCCCCCCCCCCCCCCCCCCCACACACACACACACACACACTCACCAATTCCTTAGCTTCATTAAGGGAGTCTTCTACATCAGAAAAGCTGAAGCTGGCGAGCGTAACAAACTGGCTGACCACAGGCACAAACTTATCTCCCACCTCCTGTGAACGCTTTTTCTGGAATTCCAGCTCCTTTATATGATAAAAGGATCAGAGATATGCACTTAAACATGTTTAGCAGCAAGTAAAGAGGATCTGGGTTCAACAGATGCAGACTAAGGTTTTTGGTAGATAACAAAACACATGTAGCGTAACTGATCAGTGCTTACAGTTTCCACATTCTTCAAGCCACTGCGCAGGTTGTTGATCTCCTTTTCCAACTCTGTCATACTATAAATGTTTAATAAGAGAGAGAAACATATTGTTACTTACAACCAATTTAGATTTTTGCATCTATTATTTAAAATGTACCAGGTTAAAAAAAAGTCCCAATTTCGTAGCACAATGATTTATTTTATCCCAGTGGTTAAAATTTATAGCACCTGATAAAAATGAAAAAAGGCTACCATTTTAAAATACCATATCATAAGCTACTTATTAGCCTTGGTTGCTCAGTCTGTACACAGAACGGCACTTTTTAACACTGAGTCTTTAGATTAATTTTCTTGTTGTTTGAAACATTGCAGCCATGAGACTCATCACAGGTCTGAACACTGCTGACTTTCTCATCACTGTTGCACTTTAGTGTAAACACAAATGAACTTCAACTGTAAACAAAAAGTCCAGCAATAATGTAAAACTGCTAACACATCCTTTATACACACGTTTATCAGCACCATAAATATGCATGCTTCAGGGCTCTTAGTAAAAAGAAAGGCACGTTTGAATGAGGCAGTGAGAATCACTTAGAACGTAGACTGAAGCGAGTCTGTGAGAACAGTGTCATCATCTCTTGAACAATGGCCATTCTGCCTGGGGTAAACTGATACAGAGAGGCACTGAATGATCTGCACTCACTCTCCAGTTTCTGAAATGAGATCAAGCGTGGGCAGTCTTGTGACCACTTCATTCGAGAAGCATGTGTTATCACATTAGTCACCCTGGCTCCTCGGGTTAGAGCTCTACTGATGACTGAATAGGTTTTTTTTTTTTTTTTTTTTTTTGGTTTGATGTGATCCACACTGAGAGCATGACATCCAAAAAAATTTGGACAGCTGTTGGAATGGAGCTTTTCGCAATTCTCAGGACAAAATTCAATTTCTAACTCACACGGATCAAATGTCCAATCACAAGGATTTCGTCTTTATCCCTGTTCAACCCCGGGTGTTTTTGACAAGGAAACCTTTTTTGTTCATGTGCTCCCCTGGTAGCCTTGACTTTGTATTACTCCAACAGTGCTAAACCTCTCTTGAGAGCACTTCTACATTTCAGCACCTTCACAAGCTGGAGCCAGGGCCTCGTTTCCTCACGACATAAATTTGTTTCACTCTGCATATATGAGCACGCCGTAGATTTAAGCCCGACAAAAGGAAAGCAACATGCCCATAGGAAACCATTTCCGCAATCCATTTATTGTGTGTTTACCTACAGGAGTTATAAATCTCAGCCCAGTACACTAACCCGTTCGCCTCTACACTTACTTGACTTTAGCAGCTTCTGGCACCTTTTGGAGGTCCTCTTGGAACTGCATGACTTTTGGGTACTTTTTCTCTAGGATGGTGATCAGGTAGTGTAAAAGAGTGATGTTTCTATAGAACATGAAGATAAGAGCCTTTAGAATACCTTAAAATGACAAGCAAAGGCAATGCTGAACATGTGGCATAAACAAAATAAACAAACACAATAGAACAATCCAAGAACTAAGTTCGACGTAAGAAATATGTTTTAAAGTAATTACAATTAATATCTGTTTTTCAGTAAAAGTTTGCTTACTTGTCAATGCTCGACTTGGTATCAGCGATCTTGTTGAGCGAGGACACTTTAAAACCATAAGCATTTCCCCTCTGACCCTTGTTCATGTAGTTTCCAAATGCCAGAACAACTTCGAGGAGCTGCTTAAGATTTCGGCTGTGCAGCACCTCTTTAGAGGCTTTAATTAAAGCTGGAGAACAAAACACTCATTCAGTGCACTGGACTATTTTCTCAGTCATTTGCAACAGTTACAACTTCAGTCTGATATGTCTTTGTCTTTAGACAAGAACAACCATAAAAAGGCAAAGGGACCTCTTACTTAAATAATAATACATGAACTAAACCTGAACAAAAAAGCAAAAATGGGTTGAGCTGTTATAGAAAATTATTTAATGATGAATGGTGGGTGTGATACAGGCTGAAAAAAGTGCCTCTTCTATTTTTATTTCCTCCTAAACCTTAGCAATCTAGTATGATATGTTATTTTGTCTGTAAACAGTTGGATTTAATACTACGGAACATGTTTCTGCTTATAGTCATTCCCTCACAGGAGCTGTCACATTATCAACAATTACACTATACTTCTTTTTAATTGGTTGATGTCCACCATGCACCAACGTGGTTACTACAGAAATTATAACATTATGACAAAAGAATTAATACAAACCAGTTTTCACTAGAGAAATGAATAAGGCGCTATTCTATACCTATAATGTGTTATATTCAATAACACATTCAATTTTGTGATCTACTATCAGTTTTGCATCAAACCTTGAGTCTTTCCTATATATATATATATATATATCTTATATATATATATACCTTATATTTAGATCTATTATAGATCTAAATTGCAAGTTGTTTGTATCACCTATACATTTTTATACTGACTCATAAAATTAATTTAATGACTGATGACCTACTCAAATACTAAGATAGTCATACAAGGTGCCCCAACAGAACCTCCCACATTTCAAAGATAAATGGAAAAAACTGTTAAAGATAATGCAGTATTCCTGTATCCCTGTATAATAGTTCTGTCATGCACAAATGCACAAATGCATGCACACATGCAACAACAAGCTAAGCCTTATATATATAAATATATAAAGCATAAGATGCACTCAGATATGAGAATGAAGAATGAGAAGAAGAAAAATAACTCACCTTCAACTTTGGGCTTTATTTCTGCAATTCTCTCTGCAAATTTCTTCTTGAAATACAGTGACTGTAACCTCTGCTGGTAATGGTTTATTCTGTTGGCACATAACCATTTACAATGATATACTATTTATCAAAATAACATTTAATATGTCATCATTAAATCGACCCTTGAACAAAAGCAAACAGTTTGCTCACATGCAGACGTTGGCAGAGCAGCCAGTCCGGGATAAACTGGCAGTTGTTTTACATCAATGCCACTTGTAGATAATTTTCCTTACAGTGGAATTTTAAATAATTTGGACCACTTTTTAAATCCCTTGCAAGACTCATAAGAAAAGGCATCGCCCCCAATCCCCCCGAAGGGCCTTAGAGAACTCTTTAGATCTTGGCATGATGACACCACACACTTCATTAGCAAAGGGGGAAAAAAACAGACCCTAGATGTCAGGTTTAATTAAAAGCAGGTTCCACTTGCAGGAGTTTCCAATCAGTGGCACTGAAATACATACTTAAATTTTAATACTTAATCTGAAATACACACTTAAATTTTAATACTTAATCTGAAATACATACTTAAATTTTAATACTTAATCTGAAATACATACTTAAATTTTAATACTTAATCTGAAATACATACTTAAATTTTATGCACCTGAAGGTGTGATAAATGTAACAAATGTCTTTTTCCATGTGTCTAGAAATCTTTGTTTAAATTATGAAAATTATTATATGAATATTTTAATCCTAAATTTTAAAAATCTTAATTTTCATGTTTACTAAATAATCATGCTAATCTTAAATAATAAGAGCCTCATAGGACCATAAAATGACCAAAAAACCCAAAAAAACTAACAGTACAGAGAGAGGAGCACTCGATATTCAATCTCACACTTTGAATGTGAAGAATAGGCAAAGGACATGATTGATTTTTACAGTAAAACAGACAGCTCATGACCCTAGGCGGTGAACATAGCACCCATGTGTTGCATTCGACAAGTCTATGTAGGGATGTCACCATGGCAACTATAATTAAACATTACTAAACATTACAAGGCAGGATTCTGTTGGGGAAACTCCACTTTTTTCCTAGCTGGAAGTCTCTACTGACTCTCACGCTTAGGCCACACATCCACTGAGTGGAAAGCAAAAACAACAACAACAACAAAAACAAACAAACCCATGTTTACTGTGGTCTCATAAAAAAACTGCTTCAGATTTTTTCGCTTCAGTTACCTGATTCAGAATGCTCAACAATGTTATGTGGATGAAATGACCATTCCTATTTGGCTAAAAAAAACAAAAAAACAACCATGAATGCTAAACACTCTCCTGAGACCAGATTTAGTCACACAGGATCCTCTTTCCCTTATTCACTGCTACAGAAATGAGATGAGATTCACAGATAAAAGTTACATGTGAAGATTACAGTGGGAGACTCTTGGATTAATTTGAGACACTAGAAAATCACAGGTGGCCGTCATGGATGAGAACTGGACTTCTGTAAAGGCTGGATTCATATAGAGCAACATAGTGAGCCAACATCATGAAATCTACTACACAGAATTGTGAGCTGAACAGCATGACATCAATTTAGTGCCATACTGAAGCCATTGCAATGTGAAATTTGTGAGAGTTCAGAATGTAGTCTACAGGAATAGAGAGAATGGATTACTACTGTTTTATTAACCTTTATATATAATATTAACTATAGTTATTACTAATGCATTACTCTTTTTATTATTATCACACCAATATTCATGGATACTTTTGAACAAAAGAAATCTATCACCAAAAATGATAAACATAAGACAGGAACTAAACCATTTAAATTGGTAAGAGAAGCATACTTGTTCAGAAATGTTGAGATGTATTTGTTGGAATGTGCATAACCTATTATTTAGTGATAGTGATATTATTATGAAATATATAGCTCCAGTAAATATTTCATAATTATCTGGATTAAGGGTGGCACAGTGGCGCAACATTTAGAAGGCCCTGGGTTCAATTCTCAGTTTGTGTGGAGTCTGTATTTTCCTATGCTTGCATGGGTTTCCTCCAAGTACTCCGGTTTCGTCCCACAGTCCACAGACATGCACATTAGGCTAACTGTGCATGGTTGTATGTTTGTTGCTTTGCGATGATCTGTTCAGGGTGTACCCAGTCTTTGCCCAGTGTCAGTCGAGATAGGCACCAGCCTTCCACAACCTTAATACGATTAAGCGGTTCAGCAAATGAGTGAGTATTGGTATTTTCTAAAGACAGTACTTACATTAAATACTATTAAATATTAAAATACCAAGTTAATAATTGAGTTTCTTTTTATTAGGTCTTGTTATTTATTAATCCTGTCAGCCTCTTTGTGTAGTCTTTTATTTACTTTTTTATTTAGACTTCTATTATTTCAAGTCCTGCTGTTTTCCCTCAAATTAACAGTTCATTTCAGTCCAAACTCTAAACTTGACATGATGATTTCCATTATGCTTCATTTCCATTGGCATATTGGCTCTCAGGAGAAGACATGATGAAGCGATAAGGAAGAGTTAATTAACTTAGCCTCTGCTCTAAGGATCCAATCAAAAACATGCTTGAACTTGGATGACCTCACTGAGACTAAGCTTTACCAAGTAACATTGCTGAGAAACTAGCGGGGTCTTTCTGGACGAAGCCAAAAAGCAGTATACACCGAATATGTGTGTCATTGTTAATGTGCTCTGTGCGTCAGTAATCAGTTTAATTATTTAATCATTAAAATGTGGGTTACGTGGTTTGAGCCAATATTGCCACAGTCTTTATGGCCCGATGCTATTAACCAAATCACTGTAGCGTGGACAAAAGTTAACAGTAGAAACCTTCCCACCTGCTCATCTCATAGAGAAAACGATCTGCCTTGGCCATCCGGTCCAGTTCATGCTTGTGTTCCTCCAGCAGATCCACGTCACTCTTCTCTGGGACAAACTTCAACATCTGCAGAACAGAAAGCCTTCCAAATAAGTAAACATCACCCCTACTTTACAAAAACTGCACTTTCCATAGCATCCTGCACACTTCACATTAGAACGTTATCATTAGAAAGAATATTAAACATTGTGGTCTAAAGTAAATGATCTAAATCTGTAACCAATAGTGTGATTTGCATTTACTGAAGAAGTACGAAGTGGTCTCTTTGTAAAAGAAAACACACACTACAAGTCAGGAAGCAGAACATTTCCTCCTTCTTCTTTTTTTTTCTTTTTACAAATCTAATTTTTCCATGGCGTATACCTGCTCCAGCATGTCCTTCGGCAGATCTTCCTGTTCATCCATAGTCATGATAGCTCTCTTCATTTCCTCATTGGAGAGTTTCAAGCTGAAGAAAAATGACAGGAAACACAAAGCAGCCAGACATGAATGAATCACAGAACTCAAAATAAAGCCAAGTCAGTACAGATTTGAGTCTAGACCACTCACGTCCTGTTGGTTGCAGTCCAAAACCAACATGTGTGCCACTTGTATAAAGCAATACATGTTCTTTGTCATGGTCACCCATGAAGATTTGTTCCATTGACAACCTCAAATTTTTTCTCAAACATTTTTCAGTTCAGATTTGGACCAAAAGAAATGAAAAAAAGGAAAAAGGTGTAAAATTTCCCCTAGGTGGGTTCATGTCACATATAAAGAATCATGTTAATAATTTTGGTTTGGCATCAGACTCTCACTTGATTATGCCCAATAACCACACTTATTGGATAGAGCTGCATGGTAAAATCTGTGGCGCAATGGCAGTGGCATGTATGCTGAATTCTTAAAGTGAGAAGACTTGGTTTTAATTTAAGCTACATTCACTGAAGATTACATGATTCATCCGTGATGAAGCAGCTCCACGCTATCACAACAGAATGGAAGAAATTATATCAACACAGCCAGTCCTGCTAGACTACATACTGCTTACAGTCAGCGTGAGGAGTGCTGCTGTTATTGGGTTAGTTTCATGTGTGAACGTGCCAAACACAACAGGTGTTTGACAGGAGCCTGAGATCTGGATTGGAGAGCACTCTCAGTTCCTCTGCCAGAGACGGAGTAAGAGAAAGGTGGGGAACCACCAAGCAGGATGTGGATCACCTCCAGACCATGTTTTTTACCACAACACTGTTGAATTCTCAATATGTCAGAAGGTATTGATTAGTTTGCTATAAAAGCAGCTCTGACTGACTTCTGGCTGTAAGGCAAATCACAGGCTTTTATTAAAGCATTTGTTCTAGTATACTATAGTTTATATAGCAACTACTAATTCAAGGGGGCTAACATGGCAGGTGTCCAACATACTTTGACAGAAAACTAATTTTTGCTTTTTTGTCTTATTAACTTTGAGGTAAAAATATAAAAATGTATTTCTTTTTTTGTTTGTTTAATGTAAACCATTATTGTTGTCTGTTCACTGCAAATTTGTCAAAAAAAGAATAAAAATCTTATTATTCAAATTTGAATGATTAAATAACTGCCGAATATATAAAATTAAGTTTTAAAATCATTCAAATTGTGTCTCCTGAAGGCACTGAAACCAAGCCAAGTTTTTAATTTTCATGCCGCAAAATACAGGTGCATTCTGCACATGTGCAGTGCTGCTAATACTAGTTTAACATGGACGCATTCATGGATTAGTGGATTTCAACAAAAAAATTCATAAATAAATAAAATACTGTTCTTATTTTTATTGTGTGGACGATTCTCAACACGTAGGTTGTTGCCCCCCTCCCAAGTTTAGTTGTATTACGGGTGTACTTTGCCGCACTTTGAGTTCAAAGTGATGGTGCGCACCTCCAAGTTTTATATGGATAAGCAACTCTTGAGGAAAAAGTAAGACAGAAGAGTTGAGTATGGTTTTAGGGTGTCATCGAGCCCTGACTTCCGACCTGCAAAAAAATCCTGAGCAGAAAAGACACCATAAACTGTATAACTGCACAGGCCACATGCTTTTCATATGTTTCAGAAACTATTTTCTAACATGGATCATGTGTTTAGAAACTCATCACTAAATTGCTTTATGTGGACTTTAATGAATAAAATATGTTTGTATTTGCTGACTGCTGTGTTGTATTAATCCTACACCACTTTAAGATGTCACTTTCTACATAACTAAATAAACTAAAGGATGGGAAAGCATTAGGGCTTGTTAGTGTGCTCGGGCTTCTCAAAAGACTTCCATCAAGTCCCTTATTACTATTATATCAAAGGAATGCTGATATAAATGCTCCTCTGATGGCCTTAAGCTCATAATTAATGTTTAAAATACTTTAGGTTTTACAAAAGTGAGGAACTGTACACACACAAATCCATGTAGCATGAAACTGTTGCTACTGCAATCTATTTGTTCCTGTTTTTTTCATGCCTTAAACAGATTTTTTCAGTAAACATTAGACATTGGGACCTAATCTTGTAATCTTAGACACATTTTCAAATCTGTCCACAATTCTTCTTCCTCTGCTACATGTTCCCTGAATAAGATATATTCAGTTTAACTACACAGACACTAAGATCAGGAATAACACTTAAGAGATGACAAATGGCTTAAATTATTGAAATACCTGTAGAAAGTGGGGTTTCCATGACAACAAGGATTTTAAACATTTGTTATGGACTAGAGAGTCAAATATCTTAGCATGTTGATTATTTGCCTTAAGAAACACATCCACCAATAAACTACTAATGTAAAATCTAATTAAAAGAGGTTGCACACTCTAATATACCTAATTTTCCTTTACTCATTGTTTCCATAGTAACCATTAATTCATAGGGTTTTGTATGGCAGATGTTTCCCATAAAAAAACTAAGTTTAATAATAAACAGAGTAACAAAAGTGCTGTTATTCAGTATTGATGAAAATCACGTGTAATCATTGACATGTTGACGTTCTCTGTAATCAGACGCTCGTTAAACTCAATAAACAAAAAGTCTGATCCTTGTTCATCTGCTCTCTCTTTGGTAACGTGCAGTATAATGGCACAAATCTGCACACACGTACACTTCATAATCCCACCTTCAGCCGAGTTAATCTAATCAATCCATCCCATTTGTGGGAAAACCTCTCCTTGATGTGGAATCCTGTACACCCTAAAAAAGGCTGAGTGGAAATGCTAAGTGCCATTTTGGTTTGTTTCATGTGATTTGAGTCAGACATTGTTAAACACACTCCTGAGATTAAACCTCCCGCTTCCAGATGAGGCCAAACCACAGTCAATTAGTGAGCTTTCATAAATCTGAGGGCAGCCAGCTGTTACACTTTCATGGCTTTCGTTTCTCACACCACAAGCCACTTCTGACTGACAAGCAGAAGTTTTTGCATGAAAAATAATGAATGATCATAAGGTGTTAAACCACTTACAGTGCTGATCCAACATATTCACGTGTCCATAATTAAACATAAAGCAGAGAAAGTAATCCCAGACCTGTACTCCTGCACTAAGAAAGCTGAATGATTTAGTAGAAGCCTATGTTACACTTTGGCAGAGTATAAATCACTGTAAGGCAACTTTGTAAAAGTGAACATCTTTGAATGAAAAAAACATGAGTCTAAATCATTCTCATGATCCAGTCACGCCTATATAAATGTCTCAAAGGGTGGAGGCAAACTATGAATAAACTCATTCTGCTATGAAATTCTAACAAAAGAGGCTAAATGAATAGACTCTACCGTCACGCACCTTTTTCCTGTCATTAATAATGGCCTGATAAGACCTACTTACAAGCCACTGCGAGCCAATACATATACTATGAAACGTGCTTCATTATCAGTTTTAGAACAGCTGTTAAAGGTCCTCTTTTTAACATGACCTGGGTCTTCAATCCATGTGTGTGTGTATGTGTGTGTGCTTGTAATTCAGTGCAAGAAATTTTATGTAACTAAAAATATTCTGATATAAAACCACATTAAACAGTCTTTGTGAACAGAATATCAACAAGAAAATATGATATTAATATAACCGTAGGAGAAATGAAGGTTAGCCAACATGATTCTTCATCAAAAGCTCAAATATCATTCTTGGCAGAAGCTAGCATATTTTAAAGTCTAACAAATTGTGTCTCTGTGTGAACAAGAAGACAAAAGTGCAAACACAGGATTTCTAATTGCTGAGGTAAGTTTCCCATTAATTTATTGGACAAGCGGTTAAACGGCTCGACAAAGGATTAACCACCCCCGTATCATGAAGGAACTGGAAAATGTCTTTCCTCAACAGGAAATAACACTGTACAGGCAAGGTGCTTCCAGGGAACCGTAAAAGAGACAATCAAATCAAGTGCGTGTTTTACATACAGGATATGACCTCATGTCTGGAAACCAGAAGGTTCCGGAGACATTGAATCATTATGTAAACTCACAGCCAAGGCTACAGCTTCACTCACCGTGAGAGAAGGATATTGCAGTTTTGTGCACGTCGACCATCTATAACGGAGAGCTCTTTGACTTTCTTTGAGCTCAGAGTATCGTCCTCAGCCTCTTTCTGCAGGAAAATTTACAGATAGAATATTAGACATTTCCCATAACACATGACAATTTGCACAAGAGTAATACAATTTAACTTTAGATACTTAGTTTGCATGTTAATGTATGCATAAATTTACAACCAATTAGCAGGGTATCATGCACCAATCAAGCAATATTTAAACAAAAGAAATTGATTACTTTTGAGTGACACCTACCTGTTTGCTGTTATTGACCATAAAGAAGTCCTAAAACGCAAGCAAGAAGCAAAGTAGATGCAGCACACGTTAGAAAGAGCGGTGATTTGTAAATTCAGCCAAATTAAAACAAACTGGTGAAAGAGATGAGACTGATGATGACGATGATTGGGAGGATGCACAAAAGCAGAAGTGCATTACGGGTTTCACAGTCAGCTGCATGCATTTTTTTTCATATTCTTTTTTTAATATTCATAATTTCTATGATGAATCACATACCATTTCAGTACATTAATGGATTATGGACTGAAACTCAACTTTTTAAACATGCTAGACTATTGCTGTGCTCGAAATAATACCCTTTTCACCCTCAAATTACCCTTACCTAATACTATCTCAGACATTAGAAAACAGTTAAAAAGCAATTATAAGGAAGAGAATATGTGAGTGAACATATTTTATACACATTGCTGGACGTGTTCCTCACTCGGCATTAGTACTCACAGTACGCTGCAAAACATGCAGTTTTTTGAATAAATTCAATGAATAATGTGCGACTAAAATCATGCCCCAGAGTTCCTCCCTCCTCCCATTCCTGCTGTGAATTTCACAAGGAAAATGATTTAAAAAACACAAAGAAAGCAACAGAAGTAAGTTATACAATATTCAGGGCATATTTGGAAAGCAGAATCACCAAAAGTTTTGCAATAGACAAAAATTTGGCGCCTGTTCTACACCGAAGAAGTACATGAATCAATGACTCAAAAACAACTAGAGAATTCAGTGATATAATGGTCACTGATAATTATTCGGTCTCAGAGTCTCTCGGTGTTATCCACCGAGGCCTTAACATCCCCTCAATCGAATAATTCTCCACATATCATAACTTATTTCACTCAATAATTGCTTATCATGATGTTTTTAGACATTAAAGTGCACTATATAAGGAACAGGGAATAGTTTCGGACACAGCATAGTATGGATTTGCATTAGTTATTAATACAGTTGATCAAATTAATGTACAGTGTAGCCTGATCATGGCCTTTATAGAGAAAGAAAGCATACTGCAGTTGCACTGGCCAGAACAAAAATAAAAGGCTGCCAGAGCATGCTATCCATTCAAAACCATTATGTTTTGCCTGATGACATCATGAAGCCTACTATCCACTGTAAACATATGAGAATTCCAACTCCATACTCTGTAATGCTTTGTTGGCAGGAACAGCCAGAAACAACTTGAGCATTAAAATCACATTCTCATGCATGAGTAACTGCAAATGCTTCCTCCTTTTGCCCTGAATGAAAAAGAGAGATGGACTGATAGCCCTGCATTTAGTAACCTGTTGTCTCTGGTATGCTGAGAAGGTCTTCTCAATGTCTTCCAGGTCTAAGATTTTAAAAACCTTGCAGTCATCAACTTCAGTCCACACGGTGCCCTCCAACTTATTCTGCAAGAATGAGAAGAACCCTACATTAGCCTACAGTGGTGTTACATTTATGATAGAGTTCTTACAGATATGGGCCTGTTATAAGACTGAGTGGTGACTTCTCCAAAACATTAAAATCACATTGCCCAACTAATAATGTCAATAACATCAGACATGATATGTTTTATTAGTAAAACATTCTCTATATGTAATATATTAACCAAAATACAAACATCATATCTGAATACCAATATGCAATTAATAAAATAAATATGCACTAAAGGAGGAACTATCTGAGAACGCCTGGTCCAGATGACTCATGTAGCCTCACCTCAGGCAACTTGGACCAGTTGAAGGACTTCAGTGGATGTGATGGCTGAGGAATATTTTTCTTCTTGAGTGCTGGGCCTACAGGGGCTCCTGGAGGAGGTGGTGGGCCACCAAGAGCTGGCCGTCCAGAAAGAGGTGGAGGGCCACCAGGTGGAGGAGGTGGTGGTGGTGGGGGCATCATGGCACCAGAGGGTGGAGGTGGTGGAGGAGGTGGCATCATTCCTCCTGGGGGTGGAGGAGGAACCGGGGGGCAGATAGGCCCACCTGGAGGTCCAGGGATGACTGGTGGACCACCAGGTACAGCAGCTACCTGTCTCTTTACAGTAAAAGATAAATCCACATCAGTTTAAGGCATTCCAGGAAGTAATAGTATAACGGTTGAACTGTGTGCACTGTGGATGGAATAAATACAACAGTTTAAATGGACAACTTCTGATAGCATAAGATCTGTTTACCGTGCTGAGATCATGCAGACGTGCACTAAGATCTGCCACTTGCTGCTTAACTAGTCGATGTTCTCCTGTTTCTTTCTCAAGCTTCTCCTTCATCTTGTTGAGGGTCTGCATCATTTCATCTTTCTCTTGGGATTTGGCATCACACTCTCGCTCCTTCTTCTCTAACCTCTGCTGGAGCTCATGGTGGTCTGTCATCATTAAGGCCAAAAAAAGCAATGTATTGTCTTTAAATAACTGCAACCTCTGACAGAATACACAGTATTAAAAAATAACATCAGAAACCCCAGGTGACAGACCTTTCCGCATCTTTTCAGCCTGCTCTTTCCACTGTTTGACCTCATTTTCATTAACAAGCCTAAAAAAGAGAAAAATCTTAGATCCCATTATAAGAAAACACTGATACACCTGCAAGCTAAAACGGCACCAAGTTTAAAAGAGCAAAACTCACATTCTAACCACATTCTTGACATTAAAGTTTTCCAAAGGGGTGACATCGGGGTCATGACCTTTGTCATTCTGAAGGACCATCTGCTGGACAATGCGGTCAAGAAGCAGCCAGTACTGCACTGTGTTCCCGCTCCTCTTATCTGCAACAACACAAAAGTGCTTTACTATTAAGAAGGAATAAAAACTCATTATTTTCGTAAATAAATGAATAGGACAGAAGTAGAAAACAAGAAGGTAAAGCACAAAAAGGCTAAAGGAAAAGAAGAAAGAAGAAAGGAAGGAAGGAAGGAAGGAAGAAAAAGCTAAAGAAAAAACAGAAGTTAAAGTAGAAATAGGACAAGAGAAATGAGAAATTAAATTAGGAAAAGCAAAAAAAAAAAGGAGATGGTAAAAAGGAAAAAGGAAATGCAAAAGGAAGGAAGACAAAGCACAAAAGAAAAGCAAAGAAGGAAGAAAGGACAGAAGAAAAGCAAGGAAGTGGAAGGAAGGAAGGGGAAGGAAAGACGGATGAATACAAGAAAGATAGTAAGGAAGGGAAAGCTGAAGGAAGAAAGGAAGGAAGGAAGAGCAGAAGAAAAAAAGGAAGGAGTGAAAAGCTGAAGGAAGAAAGAAAGGAATGAAGGGCAGAAGAAAGGAAGGAGGGAAAAGTTGAAGGAAGAAAGAAAGGAAGGAAAAGCTAAAGGAAGGAATCCTCACATGGCATGAGCAGGCAGTGGTGCAGTATGGACATGAAGTGAGGATATGCATCTGTGTGAGTTATCTTCTTGCGTACGAGGTCAAACACCTGGCTTGCACTTTTAGTGTCTATGTGTATCTAAAAAAAAAATAAATAAAATAAATCATGAATACACCTTAAACATCAGTCATTATTAGGAAAAGTACAAAGTATCCCTTGATCCACTTACACTCTCAAAACGTCTGGATAAAGTCAGTTCATCATCATTTCTGAGCATTTCAAAGTAATCCAAATGCCTAAGGAATTAAAGTACAATACACAGGACTGGGATGACAAACCAGAAGCACTGAAATAAGAAGTGACTCCAAGTTTCAATTTACAAATGAACCTTACCGGTCTAATGTAGAGTTTTCATGTGACCTGAGTTTATCGATGACTGGCTGAATCCCCAACATGAGGAACTCGTATCTCAAATGTACCCTGAACTCAAGACTGGACTACAGGTAAAAAAAAACATGTCGGGCAAAAGTTATAAAAGCAAAGCTGTACATATAGTATAGATAAATTAATGACTAGAAGAATAACATTAGAGACTTAACAAAGAGACATTTCTACAATATACAGTATGTATCATGATGTAACAGACTGACAACAAATCAGTAATGTTGCAGACTGCAGATAGTGTTAAAGAATCAGTACAAACATTTAACATCTAATCACCTGTTGTGAATCAGAAAGGAGTACAAGTCTCACCTCTCCAGCTCCCTGGCTCAGAACAGCATTAATGAAGGACATGATGGCCGTTTTTAAGTTAACCTCATCTCTGTACCGTCCTGTACTTCGGTCCAGATCATTTAGAAGCATCTACATAGAGGAACACAGGATAATCAGTTAAATGTTGTGTAGATAAATACACTATTAAGCCATTTATCCAGCTACTGGTTCAAATGAACTGGAAAAAAAAGGAAAAGAAAAAAAAACAACCCCAACGATGTACAGTATTCCATCATGACCAACCTGAAACCGTGTCCGTTCAGAAGCAAACTTCTGGTAGTACAGCATAGACTCTAAAACCTTCTTATGGCCTCCGGGCACCAGACATACAGCTCCCATAATCTCCAGCACGGCCACCTTGGTCTTGATGTTCTCTGTGGCCAGGCTCTGAGCAATGATGTTAATGCTCTCAGGGTGAGAAAGCACATGAGCTCGGCCCTGCGAGTTGTTCATCAGTGCTTTGATGCAGCCAATAAGGGATGTGTGAATTTGGGACTCTGTGGTCTCGTAGTCCATGCTCTTCAGGAAATTCAGGATGCAGGTAAGTCCATCCAGGTCTATAAATCGAGTGACAAACCTGTAATAAAAGAACCAATTATAGAAATATGTCTTTATCTAGATCAACATTTTAAATCAGACAGAATATCAGAATTTCTACTGAGCAGGAACAAATGGTGATAATCTCAGGCAGAGGTGAGAAGCTCAGCAACGAAATGTACGTGTTTGTCATACGTTTAATTGTCAAAGGTCCAAAAACACTTTAGTTTTCAGCAACATTTATTAAGCTTGGTTTATTACTCAGTGAAAATCAATAACTGTCATAAACCAAGGTAATATTTCAAATGTCCTGTATGTAAAACGATCTGTGTTTATTATGTCTACCACAGTAATGGATGCAAACCTCATAGGCTGTGTCCGCAGTGCAGTTTTGAGGCTTTCTATGGTCTTGTTGCGTTCTTCTTCCTCCTCCTTCTCCAGCGCCAGAAGAGTCTTCCTCTGTGGAGTAAAAGGAAATTTACTATTGGCCTCGACATTTGCCAAAATATGATTTGTCTACACAATCAGTCAGACTTGATTCAAATCCCATTCGCAACTTCTCAAAATAAATATCTGAAACACAATAGTCTATAAATTATACATTACTATTTTTTAGACGTAGGAGTGGAACGATGACTACAGCAGGCTAACCATAAAGGCAAATGTGAGTGCATGATGGATAGATTATCCATTTTGGCAGCGTTAGAAAATTGCTCTGTGAACATGACATCACCTGAGGCTTGTGGTTTATGTGACCCCAATTTGTGACGAGTGGGCGAGAGTTTCCAAAATCTTCGGAATAAACCAGGTCAGGCGAAGAAACGATTTTAGCAATTTATTATAGCCGATATAACACAAGCAAAGGGGAGTTAACACGGGGAGGCGGTCGTAAGTCCGTTGTTCCAAACTATACGTGAAGGTTACCCCTAATGACTTTATTGTCCAGTGCAGTCTCGTCAGCAAACAATCCAAATGTGATTTGTTCAGCCAGCCAGTTGGTTCAATGTAGTCTGGTCAGCAAGCAGGAGAGTGGTCTTCACACTTATATAGTTAATATAAATCTCTTTGTGACATCATCCAGCACAAGTGGTGGGGCTTGTCATAGTAGACCTCTGTACAACTTTGTCACAGTGAGTATACATTATGCTTGTGATGTCATGGGAACTACTAACAGTACGTGCCTCTTACGTCACACTTCCATTTGGCGGATTTCTAATTCTTGTCTTCACCCTTAACAGCCCGTGGAATCTTCATCGGGAGTCATCACAGTCTTGCGATGATTCATCTTCTTCCATTATAGTTTCCTCTGAGGTGCTTTGGGCGTCACTCTGTTCTTGTGTCAATCCTCCTGGTATCTGTTGGCTATAGATGCTAGCGATGTTGGTGCAAGTGTTGTTTCGTCATACTTAAATGACAAGTTTCCTGCCTCAGAGAAATCTGATGTCTACACAAAGTATCCAGCTACTAAACAGGAGGCACTAGCTCTAAACCTGGTATGCAACTTTATGAGGTATACCTGTCTTCTTCAAGTAAACCCATAGGAGTGCATGATAAATGATGTATTTAACATTACTAGATAACTATGTAACTATGTCATTTGGTTTTATATTTATCCCATGATGTTATTTGTTTGATATTTGTTTCATGATCTCCTTATTTTTCATATTGTAAAACTTTTATAAAAGCTTTTCTTTCAGGTGGGGAGGTGTGACGTAAGAGGCACATCCTGTTATTAGTTTCCGTGACAACGCAAGCATAATGTATACTCACTGTGACAAAGGTCAGAGGTCTACTATGACAAGGCCCACCACTTGTGCTGTATGTTGATGATGTCACAAAGAGATTTATATTAACTATATAAGTGTGAAGACCACTCTCAGGCTTGCTGACCAGACTACATTGAACCAATTGGCTGGCTGAACAAAGCACATTGAATTGTTTGCACGAACAACTGGACAATAAAATCATCAGGAGTAACCTTCACCTATGGTTTGGAACAACGGACTTACTACCGCTCCCCCCTATTAACCCTTCTACTTGTGTTATATCGGCTCAATACTCACTTTCTACAATAAATTGCTAAAATCACTTCTTTGCCTGACCCGCTTTATTCTGAAGACTTCAGAAACTCACGCCCACTCGTCATAAAGTGCAACAGGCTCTCTTTAGGTCCATGATGGAAGCAGGCCTGTTGGTGATTTTCCCCAATTTAGGTATCACTCCGATATCAGTTTACCATCTCAGATCTATTCCAAAAAGCCTGACCGAGTTGCCAAGTTACACATCACGGTGATATTATAACCCCCAACAAAAGCCTCTGGGTTTAGTGGCTATAGCATTATGATTGACAGAGAACAGGATTATTTTCAGCAAACCTTTCTCTTTTTTGATGCACTGCTTTTTTTTTTTTTTTTTTTGGTTTGGGTTTTTTTTTTTTTTTTTTTGCCGTGGCTGCAAATCCCCATTTCTAATCTACTAAAACAATAAAAAAAAATTCTGAGCAGTTTTATTTTTAAATAGCACGATATCTTTAAACTTGTCCAAAAAAACCAAAGACTGTAGAGGACAAATAGATTTAGAGGTGAATGAGGATAATAAAGCAATGAAGCAGAGTTACTAAGGGGCTTATAACTATGGGGGTTGGGGGGAGATATGTTATATGCCAAAAATGAATAAAAACCATAGTTTTATAAACTGCAAGATTTTAGTTTGGATTTTGCAGTAAAGTACTTACAGCTGCCATTGAATTGAGCTGGTCAATGTAGTACTCTGGCCAGCTTGTAGCACCTTTATTCTCTTCTTGTTCCTGAAAAAACACATTTTGAACATTTGTACACTGATACAGAGAAAACTGGTATCTCAGTATTATAATTATTACCCATACATATTACTACAATTCAGGATATGTATCACAATGTTTAAGTATGCAAAAAAATGTCCACTAAAACAGCAAATGATAATTATATAACACTAAAGAAAAGATAATAAAATGTTAAAATGTAAATAAATGAATAAATAAATAAATGGAACACTGATATAAATGTTGCATATCACTCAGCCCTCTACTCAAGTAAATCCAGTTTGGGGAATGTTGGAAGAGGAATCCATATAAAAATGAATGCACAGGTTAGCAACGCATTGGTTTGGGAATGGAATAAGGAATAAAAGCAGGTAATTTGGCCTGAACAGCTTCAGAGAAATTGGTATGAGTGAAACACATATTCTTTAAATAAGTGCTGAGGTTAAACATCACTATGTGGTGAAACAAATGTAACCCACCCTGTGAGTCTAAGAATTTACTCTTAGCCTTTAACAATATAACTTAATTATTCATTCATTCATTTTCTGAACCGCTTAATACTAATAATGGTTGCGGGGAGGCTGGCGCCCATCTCAGATGACTCTGGGCGAGGGCAGAGTACACCCTGGACAGCTCGCCAGGCCATCGCAATATAACTTAATTAATTAAACTTGATTTTTAATACGTCTGAAAGTCTCTGCTTATCAGGGAAAAAACTATAGCCAAAAGTATGTGGACACCTGGTCATTACCACTCGAGGCTAAACATCTCTTTTTAAAATCACAGACATGAATATGGAGTTGATTCTTAATTTGCTCTATAACAGTCCCGACTCTTCTGGGAAGGCTTTCCACTAGATTCTGGAACACGGCAATAGGGATTTGTGCTCATTTAGCCACAGGAACATAAGTGAGGTCAGCCAATGATGGTACGCTGTGTTCCAATTCCATTTAATAGTGCTCAGGTCACCAATAAATTTCAGGTCTTCCAATGCAGCCTACGTCCTTTTGGGCTGCACTTTGTGCACAGTAGCACCTTTCTCCTGGAACAGGGTAAGTTTAATGCTCAAAAATACAAAGTCATTCACGATAACTGTGTGCTTCCAACTTTGTGGTGACACTTTGCGTTTGATGGCGTAGTATCTACTAATATTTGGCAATATGGTATGTCAGTCTGGTACATCACTAGCTTCAACACAAATATCTGCAACAGCAAGGACAGCCGAGTTTGCAGGTCTTGCTCTCCAGTGGTCTCCAATGCCCAACTCCTCATCACAGAGATACCGTATAAGCCCAAATTACAGTGCACACTGCAGCAGGGCTGCTGCATACACACATGTTAAAGACACTTTTATTCTTCTGGCCATTGAGAACGGATGATGTGAATAAAGAAAAGCTTATTCCAAATGTTTCCTTTAATAGCATTTGCGATAAATCGTGGGTCAACTTAGTGTTAATATGTTTTCATTTGAATCAAGTAAATACAACAAATCACCAGCAGGGGAAAAATATCTTTATCCCAAAGACAACTAACAAAACAATAGAAAATGTGATTGTAGCACTAATACGACAAGGTGAAACATTAAGCCTCAATACCAACACAAAGCCAGTGTGAAACATCCTGTACTAAGGCTGATCAAGTATGAGAAACACATCCCCATTTAAAAAATGTAAACAGACTTAAAACCACTATCATAGCAGAGGGAAGGGCGGTCAAGCACGCACTCCTCTCCTCCATGCAGTTCAACTAGCTCTTAATTAAGATCATGATTGTTAATATGGCTGAAGACTTGGAATGGCAAGCTGCTGAAGAATCTGCAGACAGCACAAGGCCACTTCACACACCAGTTCTCCTAGATCGCTGGGGGAACAGTGCCAACTCACTGGGGAGCATGCTAGGGGAGACTGGATACATGCTGGGATATAAGCCAAAAGGCACAGAACACCCAAGCCACCCTCCTGCACCTGCCTAATCCACACCCTTCACTGGAAAAGAATACAGGAGATCTTAATATTCCACTTGGCAATACTCTTTCTAGCGTTTGTCTAAGGACTACAAGAGTTCAAGACACTCAAGCAAGGGTCAACATATTTGGCTATTCTTTCCAGAGTGAAGGATATACAGACAAAACATGAGAAGAAACCATTCAAAAGACAAAGCAGCACAGCCAAAAGTCTGTGCCAATAGCTATAAATCAACATAATTGCTTGTTGCCAATTAATCTGAAGTATTAACCATTTAGTCATGCATTTCAAAGGTGTGGTGCACTTGAATGTAGTTCAAGTAAATAGCAGACTAATCATGGAAGGCCAAAAAGCAAACATTTAATATGAAGGGAAGCATACCAGTGTTTCTGGAAAAATAAGCTGACTACAGCAAATGTCTATACCAAACACACCATGTTTAGAGATTTGGGCTAATAGCAACACAGCTGTATGTTTTATGAACTTTATATCAAACATTTAATGAGCAATCCTTCAAGTGAAAATATGTACTGTTCATTCCATCTCCTCACTGCTTGATCTACCACAGTCTGAATTTATGTGTCAAGCCATTCCATTCCTTGGCCAACTGTCCAAAAAACTTGGGGTTCACAAGTGCATAGAAGATGGACAATATAAAAACTTGGCTTCCACCTTGTATGGCATCTCTGGGACACAAAACAATATGACATTGAAGAGCACTTGTTCTGTCATGACCAACATTAAAACCAAGCCAGAAGACGAGAAATGACACTAGTATAAAAACATGTCATTTTAAAACTTTAACATACTAAAGACCAAACTTCAATAATTAGACAATAAAAAAACCTTCAGGTATGACCCAAAGAGATAACATTTCTTTCTAAAACCGTTTTTTTTTCCAAAGCCAAAGCTGCATGATCTCACCAATACAGAAAAGAATTGTGAACTTTAAAAAAAAAAAAAAAAAGATTTAGAGAGAGATGTGTACATTCTGATTAAATCTGCTTATCACCCCCACAAGAAGACCCAAATAAGAGGAACAAGAACAGCCTTAAAACTTCCTTAATCCTACCTGCAAGGGTAAGGACAGCTGATATATTCAGCCATGGCCTATATTCAGGAGCCATGTTCACACCTGACTGCAGCAAAACCAGGAGGCTGACAGGAAAAGGTGAGACATCAGCAAAAAGAGCTGTGGACAAAACTTAAAATAGCCTTTGTCCTTCATAGAGAAGTTAAAGGAGGTAGAATTTTAGGACCTTCAAGTCCAGGAGGGAGTTGTCATTAGCACGTCTGTCTCACAGCAAGAGGGCCTTGGGTTCGAGTCTTGGGCTCGGGGCGGGTGGTTCTGTGTGGAGTTTGTTTGTTCTCCCTGTGCTTGTGTGTATTTTCTCCAGGTGCTTCGGTTTCCTCCCACAGTCCAAAGACGTGAACATTAAGCTAAATGACTGCTTCAAAATTGCTCTTAAGTGTGAGTGTGAATGTAAATGGCTGTGTGTGTGTGTGTGTGTGTGTGTTGGCCCTGCGACGGTCTGGCAAGCAGTTAAAGGTGTGCCCTGTCTTTACCCAGAGTCAGCGGAGACTATCCGCGACCTTATTAGGATTAAGCGACTCGGCAAATGAATGAATGATGTCATCCTTGAAGATGTAACAAATCAGTTAAATTACAATTCATAAATATTCATGCATTTTAACTCTTTTGCTATAACCCTCAAACAGGCAATGTTCACCAGGAGATACTACAGATTTTATTCATAAAATCCACAATATTCAAATTATTAAAAAAATAATGAAAAACGTTTTACTTTTCCTAAATTGAAGAATAAATGTAAAAATTTTAAATTTATTATTTTACAATTTGTTTTTCACTTGTGCTTGTGTAACAGTTAATTACAGCATCTTCAAAACTATATAAAGCCCCAGTCTGATAGTTAAACCAGAAATTGAAAATAAATAAATAAAAAGACAACATGCCAAGTTCACAACCGAGACTGCAGAATTTTTACACAGCAAACTAATGGATTTCAGGGTGGCTTGGCATGCTCACAGAAAAATGATGTTGCTAATTAAAGCTTCAAGTGAGATACACAACTAAGCACTTAGCTAAGGCCATTACTAACACAATATGTGTAGAAATAAAATATATATAAAAAGTAACTAGCCAGCTAACTTGCGAATTAGAAATGGTGTTGTTATTAAACTCAAACTCACTAAAATCTCTGAAACTTCACTCTTGTCTGCATGAATACCATATTATAATTTGTGTCCTGCTTTGCTTTATGACTGACAAATAACCAGCTTTTAATAATCTTTAGATATGTTTCTCACACATATACAGGGTCTGTGTCCTCACATCAGTAGCACTCATTGTGTGAGTTGGTGGGATAAATAAGAGGCCATTTATAAATATGGGCAAACTGGGGACATGTGGATTTGTCCGAACAATGAGTGTAATGCAGTGATCCATTTCCACTGAATTAGTTGAGAACCCTATCACAATGTGCCAAAGCAATGGGAAAAAAGTAACATTTTGAAACAAAAATGTACCACACACATAAACATTAACCTTTTTCATTAAATCATGCATATGTGTGCATGGGGCATGGGGCTTTATATAGCTGTGGTTCCTGCTGGAAAGTGAAGTGAACAAAAACATTAAGCTGAAATCTTATTTGCACAAGTTTTATAAAGTAAAGTATGGCAAGTACAGTCACATCACAACACAAACGGTTAAGGTGCTGCCCAGGAGATGAGTGAATACAAGATTGAATACAAGACTGAGTGACTCATGTCTTGCTCAAAATATGACGTGAGTCACTTTTGCAGTCATACCCATTTAAATTTTAGTCCAAGTGTACCAAGCTGAAAAGGAAGTCCTGCACCAGAGGAATCACATTGTGGGAAGATCAATTCTGTCATGAATGCACTGTGCTGAATTCAGGTCTAAGGCCAGTACAAACACTCAACCTATTCACCCTGCTTCAATGCCAAAGCTGGCATAAACCAGCTGTCATTAGCTCTGTGGCACTATCGGACAATGGCTCCAAGCCTCTCCAAACACTCCGGCTTCTAAATGAACCAGGCTTAATGATGTGGCAGCAGCAGAGAAGCGGAGGGCAACAGAAGTATGAAATAAGGAAAGAGGAGGTACACATGGAAACACACACATCAGTCAAATTCTTAACTTGGCAGCCCAGGCATGGATCTATCTGGTTTTGAGAAACAAAGACTGCACCTGCAGAGAGATCTTCCTGTTTGTCTGGGACTGGGAAACATTTCCTGTATGCCCTCTCATCCACCCCTAGCTCTCCCAAACTGAGACCGTGCCAAGATTTTGCTCTTTTGGTCTGGCCACTCTGCTGAGTCAGCAGTATGGAAGAAACACTCCAAAGACCAAACGACTGTCCACTTCTCCTCAGAAAATCCATTTATCCTTATAAATCAAGCTCTGAGGGTTTATGCTGAATTAGAAATGCACAAAAAAAAAAGAACAGACTGAATTGTTCCCATGTTTAGATTTATCTTGCAGGGAACTTAAATAAAAAAGGAAGCTTTTTTTGAAAAATTTTCCGGGGTGGTTGGGGGGGGGGGTCTACCCTATTTTAGATACAATCTATATATAATTTTTAGTTCCAAAGTCCCAGGGCAATAAGTAATTAGGGCTGTAATTGGGACACAGCATGCATCGCTTGGTTAAGTAAACACCACGCTGAAATTTATCAAGCAGGGTTTATTAAACATCTTGAGTCAGAATTCTCAAACTGGGGTCTGTGAGCTATTGTTTGGGGGGGTCAGCTAAATAATCTGCAGTAGATTTGTGGCATCTCATTTTTAAAAAAGTGCATAACTACATACTGCACCAATGCAACACACATACATGCCAAAAAAACAAACATATTGAGTCAATATCTCACACTTATGTTAGCTTTGGGTCATTCTGAATTATGATACGTTTGTGACATCACATGATTGCATTGCTTATTTTGTTCAGCACATGGGGCACAGCTTTTGCTGCTGATTAGAATTAGAATCCTTTATTGATCCCGGAGGAAATAGTGTTCACACAGCTGCTCCATACCAAGTAAGGAAAAAGATAAGATAAAAGTCTCAATAAGAAAAAATTACAAATATCTCTCTCTCTCTCTATTATATATATATATATATATATATATATATATATATATATATATATATAAAAACACACACACACACACACACACACACAGTATACATACAGAAATCTACATATACACAAAGTCTAAAATTAGAAGTTAATATCTATATAAACAGATACAGAATGAATCTTTTCAATGAGTAAAATGTAAAGTATTATCAATATGATTAACAGCAGAATGTAAATGTAGTGCAAAATCTAAGTGTATAACAGTGGATGTTGTTGCTGTATGGAGTTGTACAGTTTAATGGCCACAGGTAGGAGTGATTTCCTGTGTCGTTCAGTGGAGCATTTAGGTGGTATCAGTCTCTCACTGAATGTGCTCCTGTGACTGATCAGCAGGAGGTGAAGCAAGTGAGAGGTATTGTTCAATATTGTCTTTATTTTCAATAATAGGCCAACATTCGCCTTTCCGATTAGCATATCTAACTAGTGACAAACCAGCTAAAATAAGAAAATATCATTACAGTTTTCTTGAGTTTGGTTTGATTGAGAACAGCGAATCTAGAGGCTTCACAAGAAGAAAATGTGTCGGTGTCTTTGTTGTGAATCCACATCTTTAAATAGATAAATAAATAAAAATAAATCACTAGCAGTAACAGTGATTCACCTCCCTGCTGGGAATGAGAAATCTCGTAAACAAATCAGGCGCAGACAAAGAATGAGCAAGCTCTACTCACACTGCATTCCTTCTAGACAGGTTAGTAATACCTGGTTGCCCTTATTTGTGTGTCATGTCCATGATACTCGGCTTTTGAAGCTGAAACACCAGGATTTTTGGAAGCCAAATTGATGCCAAATAATTTTAGTCCTCCAGTGTGAATCATGACGTATGATTACTTATTAAATCCTTTTTTTGCATTTTGACATAAGGAAGACCTCTCATATTAAAACTTAAGCATGGTGTGCTTTTTTCCTCCAGATTCTGATCCTGTTGGAGAGGCTAAAGACCGTATTCAAGTGAAGCTGACTGCTGAAACTGATGCTAATCTGCTTCTCTTTGGACAGATTAGAGGCACAATGCAACTGCACATTGTGCCTAGCTCCAAATCCCATGTCATGTTTGGTTTGGAAAAATAAATATAGTTGTTTTGTGAATTTGTGGTGATACAGAAGGCAATGCCTAAAGGTTACCTGGGAAGATGCACATTTTTATCATTAGAATACACTTAACTTTGCCACCTATATGGGTTGCAAGAACAGAGTCGGGGACAAGAATAGAATAGGTCTTGTTGCAGATGTCTCTCATATCAGTGTGGTATGAAAATTCACTGTGACGTTCAGCTGTGTAATGAACACAGCAAATGCAATGTGAAAGAAAGACTGGGCTCAAACGTGTGAGAAGTGGAAAAGACTGCCAAAAATTCCATGTTCTCAATATCCAAGGAGAGTGATGTAGCTCTTGAATTCTTAAAGAGCACGTTATAGAAAGGCTATGCTCTGCAAAGCATGCTCTCCCACGGTCACTTTTTAATTGGATAAAAAATTAGCATTTAAAGAGATACAAGAGGACCTCTCAAGGGCTTTTAGGTGCCTTCCCTTTTTAAAAAACAGACAACAGGCTTCACGTATACTTATTCTGACCATAAGAATGCACATTCTGTCAATGGCGCTGTAACAATATGCAGATCTTATATATGCAGTGACTTTTGACTAATTAATCACTGGGTATCTGAGGGGAACATAAACTTAATTTTATCAGAAAATAGGCCAATGTATTAAATAATAAATCACAAGAACACATGTTCATAAAGAAGCTGGAATTTAGCACTTTGATTCTTTTCATGTATGAAACACTCGCTCGCACACGCACGCATGCGCTCGCACACTGGCACTCATATGAATGCACACGGTTTTTCTCACCTTCTTCTTGCTGCAGTAGATTTGCCATTTCTTTTCTGCAGGCAATGCAAACATGGCCTCTCTGTGCTTCTCTGTGAGGTCCAGCTCATCCTGGAAAAAGAGAAAATGTCAGCGCATACATATATACTTCCTAACTTACAAAACAATATTCATAAAACACAAATAGAATGCCCCGATAATTGATTCATTAATAAACAAATGGTTAATAAAAAGTGATTTAGAATTATATACACTAGATTTGTGCTTTGTAATCATGTCTCTACATGACATTACTGTCACCATATCCAGTCATTTTTACTCTAATTATATTACATTACCAAACCTACCAACCTTAATGTTCTTCTGAAATTTACCATCAGTTTACACTATTTATTATTTTAAAATATGCAAGCTGTTTATTTTTTCTCTCTCTCATATATATATATATATATATACTCTCGCTAAACCATTTCATATGTTTGAAGTTCATTCACACTATTCATTCAACATTGTGACACCTTAAAATTTTTCTGAAAAATTGTTATTTTCACTGTTTTTGTTTATTAGCCATACTTTTACCTCAGTATATTTGTCAGAATGATTTTTTGGTTCTCATTGCCTACAGTAGCATTGTTCAATACATTTTGACCAAAACATTATAGAGAAGTAATTTTTTTAAATTCTTTTCTTTAGGATCCCTTTCAGACAAAAGTGGTATAAAGTTCACTTCACCCTACTGTGTAATATATATATATATATATATATATATATATATATATATATATATATATATATATATATCCCTGTGAATAACATATACCTGATTTTAAAACTACTGCATTTTTTTTTTCCAAAAAAGCAGCATTAGGTTTTTTGGTTTTGGGTTTTTTTTTTAAATCCACTATCCAGTTGTATTTTCTACATAGCCACTGGCAGCGAAGAGTGTCCTACATCACAGCTAACACTGTACAATGTCTGATATTTACACCATTGCTCTGGCTGTAATGAAAAAAATAAGAGGCAGCCTGGTTACATATGTGTGTAGTGATGTAAGGAAATCAGTAAAACACCACTACAACTTCTTGTTTTTATGTGTCTACAGCTTTGCCTTAAACTGTAATGTCCATAATTCCACTATCTGGGGTCACTTCTTTCCTACATACGTCTGTTTTTCTCAGCAAGCCTCTTGAAGTTTTCCTTGCCAGGATTGCTCTGGCTTGTTCAGTAGGGACCTAAATGTACAGATGTGGGTACTGCACATAACTGAACTGAAATGAATTGAATACCTGTTCTGCACAACAGTGTGTCTAAATCTATAAGCAATTTAAACACAAACCACCACTTGCTGAAGGACTTGAACAGCAATTCCAACTACTTTACACACATAAAGTGAGTAAACAAACACACACAATACACTGTAATGGTTTCCACAATTAAGGCCCCCAATAAACTTCTTCCCTAGCAATTTCCTTTCATTCAGACCTGGAAATAGCACATCCACAACACACACTGCTGTGGTTAGTGCCCAACAATGGGTCTGACTGCGAGAAAGCTCAAGTGTCCACAACCATAAATGCTCTGGAACTCAGCAATCATCTGAAATCAACATAATGCACACGCACACACACATGTATATAATGTATTCTCTAGCCCCTTACCTTAACTATCACGTTTAAATGTCTGACCCCAACCTTTACCATAACCCTCACCTAAACCTAATTCTAACCTGAACAATAAGTCTTAACCATCAAATAACCCTTTAAAAAATTGAGGACCAGTTAAAATATCCTCACTTTGTGGGCTAAAAGCATATTCCAGTTCTCAATATGTAGCAACATAATTTACACTCACACACACACACACACACAACTACTTCCACTGATATCATGACTGCTAGAGTAAAACCATGCACTTGAATGTGTTGCAGTACCTCCCTTCACTCTGTCACTCCCTTGAGAGGCCTAGGGATAAACACCCCCCACATGCCTTCACATACTATTCCACACTCCTAAAAATCACAACATGCCTTTCTCATGTTTATCACACCCTGAGCACAAAATGGAGCAGCTATAAATATTACAAAGTCCAATGTTTCCGAGTGCAACAGACTTGGAAAGGAGAAGCTAACAAACCTGTGCAATTGTTAAAGTAAATTTTATCAAGAGTTATCAAGTACATCCACTTAACCTTTATACAACCATGCTACCATAATAAATAAATAAATAAACAAATAAATAAACTTCATCTGGATTTTATATTTAAATTATTTTCAGTTTAAAGCAGCAAGTTATGCTCAGACATGAATTACACTCTTGCACTACCACAAAATGAGGTGTGCCATTTTTGGGAAGGAGAAACCTGTTTTAAACCAGGTCAGATTTCTGGGACATAGGCATCCATAAGTGATTCTAAAGTGGAGCAGAACATAAAGGATCAAAACATGAAGGGTTTTAACATACAACCAAATATACTTCTATGCATATAAAATGATATCAGATAATCTGAGAATTTATTTTAATGATATTAGATTGAAATGCAGGTGATTTGTTTTTTTATACTTAAAAAAAATTACCTTAATTTCTTCAGTGTCTTTGAGAGTTCTAAATCAGTTGTAGGTATTACATTCATCTGGTTTCTCCTTCTGCAATTATTTAAATTGTGGGTTGTGATTGTAATATTTGCCAGTGTTTTCATCATATTTCAGGAAGTGTCAATATGTCCTCTGGCAGAATTAAAACGTGTTCTTTTTGGTTGATGTAAAACAAAATAATTTAGACGACTAGCATTTAACCACTCATATCAAGATGCTGTCTCCACTTGCCAATCAGTTAATACATGTCATTTCTGGGATTCAAGCATTTTAGCTTAAGAAGCATGTGGTTTAAGGGTATGACTTGAGATAACACTGTTTGGATTTTGTAAAAGAAAATAACTTTACTTTCCATCATGAAATACCAGTATCTACTACCAATAATATCCAATTTAAATGAAAAAAAAATCATGCATTGTCCCTTTAAATGTATTATAATCACACTGTAATACTGAAATCCCTGTAGGGAAGTTTTTGCATACCTTCCCATATGACCACTTGCTGTAGTAATTTTATCAGCAACTACAGACCAGTGATGATGTTTTCCTGTCTGGTAACAGTAAAGTCTCTTTTGAACAGCAGGGACAGAAGAGAAAGGAAGAATGGCTTCATCTCTCTTCCTGTCCCATCATTTCTCTTCCTGTGAATCTCCTCATCGGAAATGAGGTGCACATTCAGCAGAGTTCCATCTTCAGCGCACACACAGACTTCAATTACCTAGCAAGCATTAATCCATAGGCTTATAACACTGATCACAGGGTCTTTCCTTGCTACTCTCGTTAACAGTATAGCAAACTTCTAAATGGTGAACACAGCCATGCATGGTCCCTTTTCTTGTGCACAAAAAAAAGAAAAGAATCACTGCACTGATGAACTCAAAGCTTTGCTTTTATTAAAATAGACATGTGGTGATACAATAATTTGCATATACAGTGTATGTGGATAAAGAAAGAATTTTGAGTTTTAGAAGGAATATTACTACTCAAAGACCATTACAGAATGGTTTTGCATTTATACATAAATCCACTGTATCTACCCATGATTCTTCACAACATATCAAGTCTGTCTTTATTACATCATCCTCACCCTAAAATGGAAAACGGATTACATTGGGGGTAACTCCTTCCTACTTAAATGGCCTCATGAAACATAACCCTCTCACAAAGATCTCAAAGCCTACGGCTACATTTACAATGAGACAAATCCACACAAGGGAAAGCCGCCATAAAAATCTCATGAATAGATCCAGGGCAGGATTTTACATGGATTGGTGACTCAATTCCACTGGTGAGATAATCAAGAGCTCCAATTTTACCCCTGGGCCCCAAACCAAACCTTCATAGCCAAAAAAAAAAAAGTTGCAGTAGATCAAAAAACCTACAACCACGTTCTAGAGAACACCATAAGTAGCTGTATCTTAAAGATCACCATCACTGTCATCCTGCTGACAAATATCCACCTTAAGTGGCTACACCTAAACGAAAATAGACCGAAAAAGGACAAGAGCAGTTCATGTTCACAGCTAATATCAAAATAGGTAAAAATATGTATCCAACAGTATATCCCAGGTATATCTGTCAGGTTTCGGAGAGCCTGTGTCTACTCTGGTCTGAGCTTCCTGTTCTTGGCTGAAACGACTGTACCCCACTGTCCCAGCTTCCTAACGGTTTGATGTGTTATGCATTCTGAGATACTTTTCCACTCAACGCTGCTGTAAAAAGTAGCTAATTGTGTTACTGCATGCTTACTCTCAGTTCAATCCTGGTTATTCTCTTCTAACCTGGCCCACCAACAAGGCATTTCTACTCACAGAACTACTGCTTAGGGAATGTTTGCCCCATCCTTTATAAATTCTAGAGACTGCTGTGTGTGCCATGAATGTATCAGGAGAGCAACATCTTAAACACACATCTAGCACCAACAACAATGCAATGATCAATGTCAATGAAATTAAAATTTTCCCTATTCTAATGTTTGGCGTTAATATGCACGAAAGCTGTTCTGCATAATCTACCTGACACTACACTATTGGATGATCTTCATCTTGATCTTCATCCACTTGTTTCGGGGTCGGGTTGCGGGGCAGCAGCCTAAGCAGTGAGGTCCAGACACTATTGGATGATACTAGATAATTGCATGATTTATCAGGGGTACAGGTTTTACTATTAAAACGTGGTCAGGGAGTGTATAATTACATTTGATGCTGCAATCCCCTCACACATTTAGTATTACTTATTACTGTGACTTGTTCCCTGTGATGTTGTATCTAAAACACAGTGGAAGTGCTTACGCAGTCTAATGTTGAGTTTCGTATTATGAAAGCGTTAATTTTCTTTTGCTTATATTACAATATAAGTAATACATGCCCTTCACACGTTGTTGTTCATTCCCAAAAAACTTCAAGCACTTGTGGTGTCCACTTTGTTTGACTAATGAATTTAAAAGTTGTTTAAATATTTGCTTTTTAATGAAAGCTGGTGTTCATGCACTTGAGTGCAATGTGATTAGAGTTTGAAAGTTTATAGGAAAACGGCCTTCGTAAGTCAAACACAGTTTGGCACAGGCTGCATCACAGAATCCTTCTATGGCAGTGAAGTCTTGGTCACAGTTTACACCTTCATCTCCAAGCTATATAAGGGAATACAAAGACTGTAGAATCAAAACAAAGGCTTTTCACATTTGGGTTTGTCTACAGTATGTCAGGTACTGTTAGTTACACGTAATGTCCTGTATGTAACCAGCACAAAGGTTATGAGGTTAACCACATATACAACAATATTTACTTAAACATTTAGTGGAAAATTTAAAAATCATGCAACTTATTAGTGATGTGTCATACAGATAACACGGTGGGGCTAAAAAGTATTTAGTCAATCACCAAATGTGCAAGATCTCCCACTTAAAAGATGAGAGAGGTCTCCAATTTTCGTCATGGGAATACCTCAACTATGAGAGACAAAATGAGAAAAAAAATACAGAAAATCACATTGTCTGACTTTTAAAGAATTTATTTGAAAATTATGGTGGAAAATAAGCACTTGGTCAATAACTGAAGTTCATCTCAATGCTTTGTTATATACCCTTTGTTGGCAATGACGGAGGTCAAACGTTTTGTGTAAGTCTTCACAAGGTTTTCACACACTGTTGCTGATATTTTGGCCCATTCCTCCATGCAGATCTCCTCTAGAGCAGTGATGTTTTGGGGCTGCTGTTGGGCAACACGGACTTTTAACTCCCTCCAAAGATTTATGGGTTTGAGATCTGGAGACTGGCTAGGCCACTCCAGGACCTTGAAATGCTTCTTACAAAGCCCCTCCTTCGTTGCCTGGGTGGTGTGGTTGGGATCATTGTCATGCTGAAAGACCCAGCCACGTTTCATCTTCAATGCTCTTGCTAATGGAAGGAGGTTTTCACTCAAAATCTCACGATACCTGGCTCCATTTCCTTTACATGAATTAGTCATCCTGGTCCCTTTGCAGAAAAACAGATCTTGCGTGGAGCCCCAGATCGAGGGAGATTATCAGTGGCCTTGTATGTCTTCCATTTTCTAATAATTGCTCCCACAGTTGATTTCTTCACACCAAGCTGCTTACCTATTGCAGATTCAGCCTTCCCAGCCTGGTGCAGGTCTACAATTTTGATTCTGGTGTCCTTTGACAGATCTTTGGTATTGGCCAGAGTGGAGTTTGTAGTCTGACTGTTTGAGGTTGTGGACGGGTGTCTTTTATACTGATAACGAGTTCAAACAGGTGCCACTAATACAGGTAACAACTGGAGGACAGAGGAGCCTCTTAAAGAAGAAGTTACAGGTCTGTGAGAGCCAGAAATGTTTGTAGATGACCAAATACTTATTTTAAAGAGGAATTTACCAATTAATTCATAAAAAATCCTACAGTGTGATTTCCTGGATTCTTTCTCTCCATTCTGTCTCTCATAGTTGAGGTGTACCTGTGATGAAAATTGGAGACTTCTCTCATCTTTTAAGTGGGAGAACTTGCACAATTGGTGGCTGACTAAATCCTTTTTTGCCCCACTGTATAAAAACAGTACTTTTTTCATCCATTAACTGTAATTTTAGCATAAATTTATACACAATAGGAAATCTTTCTAAAAAAAGATAAAAATAATTTGGATGAATTGCTGTTTGAATCTTATTTCATTTAATCATTGCACAATGACAATCTTTTTTTCGGGGTTGGCATGCAAACTAAACTGGATTAAAATAAAAGAACGAATGTGCTGTGTAGTGTCAATCACAAATATAAAAAAAGATGCATTTAGCTGCCTCATAATGGCAGTACACTATAAATGATCCAATCTATATCTCTGAAAAGTGTTCAAACCTTTTTTAAAGCATTAGCCTTGCGGGTATTCATTTGCCTTAAGAACTTAATTAGAGAACTTAACCTTCGCCAAACAATCTAATGAAACTTACACTCTGCATATTGACTCACACTGTGTAAGCCCAGCACGTGGCAAAGGCTCCAAACGTCTCTGTAAAGACTGTGAAAAGACTGACTGAAGCGGTTCTGTCGTGTAAAGCAATTTAAAACCAAACGAGGCTAAAGAGGCGACCAAACAAAAACAAGTAATACAGAACAGGCCAAGGCATCAGGCCACTCAATAAGACCTATTGATATGCAAATATGGTTGACATTTTCGCTGTAAGCTGAGCCAACAGACCACAGGGGTTGGCAGAGAGCAAGAAAGACAAGGAAGTAAAGAAGAGAAAACAAAAAAGACAAGTGTAAGATGGAGGGACAAAAGAGATAAATTGCCAGTCTGGGCAGGGGACCCCTCTTTGAGTGATCTCAATTTGATCAAGTCACTTAGCCACACTCCCATAATTACTGCAAATTTTACAGCATAAGTGGGGGCTGAATAAATTCATCATGGTGCAGCACATTTCCATTGATTACACCATGTGCGGTCAGGGCATAATAAGAACTAGTTGATACTATAATAATGCTACTCTTGACTTTCAAAATGTGGTGAAATCACTGACATGCAGAATATTGCACTAGAAACAAAATCCTCCAGTTTCTACAAAATCCTCCATGGAAATATGCTTCATGCAGTGAACACTAATATGTAGATTTAGGCACTGCCTAAAAGCAGAGCTCCCAATAGATATTGATAGGTGTCTGAGTCTGGGTTTGCTTTTCATCGCCTTTGCTTTCGTGAGCTGATTTTTGGTTTCAGTTATATCGCCTGGCTGGTTACTTTAATTATCCATTTAACAAGCTTGTGTTCTGTCAAGCTTTTGATGTTGACATTTGCTCCATTAACATTTATTTATCTGCAAGTTTCTCTGCCGACCAGAGTTTAACTGTTTCTTTTTTTAATTCTGCACAAGTCTGAGCCTCTATTCCTTGGGATTTCAATTTTGTTATTAATAATACCAATAAAAATAATGGCCTTCATTATTTATTGCTGCTTGTCTTCATGGAAGTGAGTGATACACAACAGTCAATCAGCATCAACTAAGTTGACTACTCATTAAATTTCCTGTGGTGGGTACACCTGAACACCGAATAGGATAACGAGACACAGGACAACCATCCAAGCCACATTCCATGACTTTGGTATGTTGCTTGGGATCACCACAACAGTAGTCAGAGAATTAATTTTTCACTGATGTCTTAAAATGATGAGGGAACCATTGAGCAACTCCATAAAGTCCTTTCGAACATTTCGCAAACTTTCAATAGGGTTAAGGTCAGGACTCTGGGGTGCTAATGCATATGTGAAAATTATTCCTCATGCTCCCTGAACCACTCTTTCATTATTTGAGTCCCCATGTCATCAGTGGAAAAAAGTCTATTGACATGATAACCTGCTCATTCACTACATTTAGGTCAACTGACTTCATTTTATTGCCACATTAATGATGCTGAGCCTCAACCTGACCAACTGTCAGGAGGCTAAATGCACTCCATGAAAATATTAGTGTACGCGACCTTTTTGTGGCTGGGCAGTGTAGTCATAAGAAGTTTCTGAACAGTAACTCAAGCTATCTTGAGGTTAAGCCGCTGCTGATGAAATTTTCCGGTGTTGAAAAAGTATTCTGTAAAGTCTTTATGTATCTTTGTCCATGAGGTTTGCACTTCAGAACATTGTTCTTTGATTGCAGATGTAGTTTACCTGCTTGACATATGTGGTCATGATTTTATTGACTGATCTCTTTTAAACAAATAATGCTGCAGCATATGTTTTTAAAGCCCAACTGAAGTCACACCTTTTTTCTTTATTTTAGGTACTGCAAATTCAATTTTAGGTTAATTTTAGGTATTGCAAATTCAAAGGATTCTAAACTATTTCAATTCTATTATATCAAGTTACTTCTTGCTAGATTGATTAGTAAAATATTGGTAGATTGCTTTCTGAATTTTGCCAAACACAAAACTCAATATTCCAGTTTGAATCAAGTTCACACACAAATCAGCATGTCAAATCCCTTACAAATTACATTACATAAACTCCTATGGTTGAACAGTGCATTAGCCACCTGCAGTTTGGACACCACCAATTCTCTTTGCTGTGCTTTGTAAGCTGTATCATGTTGCTTTAGATCCAACCACTATGATCACTGACTCATACTGATACATGACATTAAACTCAATATGACTCACCAGCGTGCCTGTCTTTGTAATTGCGATTATGTTCAAAGACCTTTTTTTGGGGAGGTGTTTAGCTCTTTTTTCCGTTTCACACACTAAACCCATAAATAGATCAGGAAAAAACACAGTACAGATAATAAATCTTCATTCCCACGCATTCGTCAATAAAATTATAGTGACAGGTGATGAGCTGCCCCACCTGACTGTCCTACGGGATGCTACAAAGCACAAACGTCCATGAGACCATAATACAGAAACGTACCAGAACATACTACAGTAACAATCAGCTATGAGGGACAGAGCCAACGTTAGGACATACTGAATAGGGCTGACAGTATAATAAAAAATGTGATAAATAATTAACATAATGCACTGAATAATTAAAAGGAAGTGTGCTGAAATTAACTGGCAAATAACTGGTGACAAATAAACATAGAGATGTGCACATTACACATTACTGTCAAAGTTACCATGACAACATAGAGTGCATTCAGCTTATCAATAACATTTTCCCTCTAGACTATTTAAGTGAATATTAAATGGACATTAATAGTTGGTGTAGATTTGGTCATTGTATTTTTGTGTCAGTAACAGTAATTAATACACCATTTCTTCTTCACATTTTCAGATGTTGCTTATTCAATATGTTGAAAACAAATGGGGTTTCTCTGCATGATCTGTTAGTCAAAAACAAGTGGAGCAGATTTCAATCTACAGATCCACATTTCTGACATGTGGAAAAGGTCATCACCACCTGCAGTGTCATGGCCGGATGGTCACAACACGTTTATTCGATGATTCCAATTCCTACTGAAGCTGTGGCAAAAGACTAGTCCTGGTAATGATAGTAGGTCACCAGGTGATGACTTATATGCCTCAGATTTACCTTTTTTGCTCCCATTCCCGCACAGTAGCAGTAAATGTTTTTCAATGTGTGCGTGAATGCGGTAAAATACATAATACTTTACACTGCTAGAAATCCCCCCTTTTTTCCAAATCTTTTTTGTTCATTTATTTATTTTACACACAACATAACCAGAAGCAAAATGTAACCATATATTACTGGGGAAAAAAAACACTATCACAAGGAGGATTATGATTAAGGCATAGTTGTTGTATTGGAGTTACATTTTTAAATTCATGCTGACACTTACCACAAGCTCAGAGAACATGTTGTCCAGCTCATCATAGCTGGGGATGGGGAGTGTCGGCTCCATGGTCTGCAGGACAAAGTCCTCCCGCAGCCGATAGGTGATCTCAGGATGGTCATTGCTCTGGAAGCAGCAGAAGATAAAAGACACGCCACGACCTCCACCACCACGTTTACGAGGCGCCATGGCTCCTTGAGGGGGGAAGGAGGCAGGGGTCAAGGGTAAGGGGTGGAGGGTAAAAGGCTGGTGTTCCTCCCTCAAGTGCCTCGCCTATATAGACTTGCCTCTGTCACAAAACCCTAAGAGAGAAGAGAGTTTTTAAAATGTTGATTAGTGGTCAATCCATATGCAAAGCAAAGCCATCGAACAATCCAGGCAAAAGGTATATCACTTTCAGCAAAGTCCATGAATGCATTTCTGAAACCCCACTGTGTCTCACCAATTTCAGAGGATGCATTACTACCATTTACTTCCAACACATTGATCACTTAACATAGGCTGCTTTTGAAAATGTGACACACAGGAAATAAAGATAGCAGTTAGCTTGAAATCTCTTCAGAGCTCCATAAAGATTACAGTCAATTTCATTACAATCTATTCATATAATAGTCGCATGTTCCAAACAAGTCAGCCAAAGCACACAGGGAGGGGAGGAGGAGGAGGAGGAGGAGGGGAATTGTCCTGCTGACTTTGGTCTGGTTCAGGTTCATTTATAAAGGTTGATGGAAAAGTAATAGGGTGGCTAGTGTCTCATGTCAGATATAAAATCTCATTAAACAGAAAGAAAATTGCTGACTGGAGCTGAGTGGAGACGATATACTAGCTCATAAGGTGAGTATATGAACAGGAAGTATCTGAAATCGCCCGGCAAAAAAATACTCAAAAAACCCAAAACAAAACCAAGACGTATCATGGTGGAACTGCACAAACATCTATAACAAACTCCTCTAACATACATATTGCGTGTGAAGAACCGGCTATGTCACAGGCTGCTGGTGAGCTTCTTAACACACCGATATACCCTCAAGACCCAGAGATAAACATGCTGACTGTAAATAAAGCAATAAAGGCTTGACTGAAATCTTTTAAAAAGACTTGCACATCGTGAAAACGAGGGTGTATTTAAGAAGTCAAAAATAACATGGGTGGACTGCCCTGAAATATTTCCTTGCACACTTTTTAAATGACAGAGTGGGGTATGGACCCCCATCTGCTGGCTGTTGGTTACGAATATAATCCACACAGCTGGAGCGCAGCTGAACCCTAACCCTTTTAGCCCGTCTGCCGCCACCATGGAATCTTGAGGAGCCCAACCCTAAAGACTGAGACGATCCAGTCCCAACTGCTCATTCACATACCCACGGTTCTTACTCCAAACATGATGAAAATAGATTATGATCAACGTTTTAAGGCAGTGAATCTGTAAGATCAGACACATGGGCATGAACAGTAGAGCAGGGGTACTGAGGCTTAGTTCAGGAGATAACTGCAGATTATTCAAGAGATTATTAGTATATGCATTCATTCCTCTTCCCTGTGGTGCAATAAACTGGTATGAGGTATCTCTCCCAGTTGACATCTGCATTGAATTCTTTATCCCAGATAATAAGGAAGAATTGTTACGGCTTACAGTTTACAAGCTGCTGTGCCCCGGTCTCTGAGTCTCGCACAATAAATATATGAGACAATAAATATATGATTTATTTCACAATTAAGTACAATCAAAAGTGGTTTTGTAGATTTCATCTAAAGGACGTACCAGATCAAATAGCAAATGCTACTTGAGGTTATCTACTCTATTCCATGACTCTGGGGAGTGTCCTGACTCCCGAAAAGGAGTCACTTCTTCTTAACTCAATTTCTTTGAAAACCATCCAGTTCACCGTATCCTGTGGCTTTTTATAGGCTCCTCATTCGTGTGCATTAAACCTCTAAAACATCACATTTAACAAACAGCTATGGATGATCATGGCTTTTAACATCGTTTTTATTCATTGCTTAATGACACACCATTAGAACGTAATGTAGCGGTTCATTGAAAACTGGGAGGGGAGGACAGACAGCAGCAATAAAAAGATGAGAGGAAAAGCATGAGCATAATAAATGCAATTTATTTTGAAAATCATATCAAGAAAGTTAGAAAACCATCTTTCGGATACATATGCATGCTGAAACCGGAATAACTAAAGATATGGGTTGTTTACCAATATAGACAATATGGTATTCTTTCCAATCCAGTCATCAGACCCCCTTACCCTGCCTGTGTTTTCAATAGCCACTGATGTACTATTGTAACGAGGCGAGCCATGGCTGCGTCAAGGCAAACCAAGGCTTGCAGCCTGGGACTTATGCATATAGCCCAGTAGATTCCCCACCCACAATGTCTAAGACCACTCAGAACCATCATTTTAATCTATAATTCATAATTTAGCAGAATGGACTAAATCAACGGTGTCAAATTCATTTTCAACGAGGGCCACATCACTAAATTTAAAGGTGATCGAGGGCCGCATAATCACTGAACATCTATTCTAAAAGGGCTTAACACTGACAAGCTAGCAGGCAATCTTTCTTGAGTCATGAAAGACTAGCTGATTACCTGAAATAGGCTGCCGGCACCTAGTGAAACGATGACAAATTAGGTTTCATGGTAATGATGGATGTAATGTACGATAATCATATTCTTTGAAAGCTCTTGCAGGCCACATTTGGGCCGCGGACCTGAGTTTGACACTATGGGACTACATAAAATATAACAACAAAAAAAAAAAAATCAGTAATTAATCACGATTAGCTTAACGAATAGTTTGGAACAGTTAGCTTAGCTGATGTAAGTGCTTAGTGCTTAGCATAGTTTCTGTGTTAGTTTTCTTATAAAGGCATATTTGGACATAACTTACAAAGATACCATGGAGCTGAATGTTTTCATCAGAGTGTACAATGATCAAAACGATAAACACCAGCATCCACCTTGACACCACCCAAAACACTTGACCTTTTCTGGCTTATGGTTTACCATCTGACAAAAATATTCAGGCTTCTGTCCTCAAAGTAAACCCAAGTGCGTATGATCAAGCCCCAAAAATGGCAACAGAAATGGTAATGGCCTTGGCTCACCCTAGCTCACTGGGCTATGGTTCGATAGTGAGACAGTGACTATTCATTCAACCTCTGGAAACAAAATCAGTACAGACTGCTTCAGTACAGACTGCTAGGAGGGCTAGCACTTCATTAGGAACACCAATCCACCTGCTCATTCACACAATTGTCTGAGCAGCCAATCATGGGGCAGCAGCACAATAAATAAACTCATGCAGATACAGCTCAAGTTCCTCAGTTAACTGTTTAAATCAGACAATGGAATGGGGAATAAATGTGACGTGTACAGCATTTTCCCATATCAGCAGAACAGTTGATGCCCTAACTCTAAAATGAGGCCAGCTCGTTCACTCATGATCACCAGGGATGGGTCCTAATCTAGTTCAAAACATTTAGTCCGACCATAATTACGCTCAGCACTTTCACACATGCAGACATTATTTACTGATAGTCATTCATCAGACGTGCACCACATTTCTTATGTCTAATTACAAATAATTGCTTCTAATCAGCAAAAAAATAACACTCCAAGGTTTATTTCCCCATTGCCACGAACCAAAAAGGAGGAGAAGTAGGCTATGTCCCTAAGTGGTTTTTTTTGGATATCAAGAGGAAAATAATTTCAAATTAAGAAAAACAAACTTCAAAACGACTTCTCCTAAAATAATAAAGGTGCCCCTCAAGATCCGCATTGACAAGCAAAACTATATTTCATTGCAATAAATTAAACAAAGATACTGTATCACCACGAATTCCACATACCAAACTCTTCTCTAATTCCCCTTAAAACAGAGCCATAAAGGTTTCTGGATATCATGTGCCAACCACAAAAGAACCTTCATTTACACAGAACAGTGCAGAGCTGAATATTTCATATCTTATTATGGTGGTCAAAACGTAAAGAATCAGCATCCTATGGAATATACAAGAAAAAATAAAACAGAGATTAAGAAAGAGATGAAAGTCACTGATAAGGTGAAGACTCACATGAAATATACAAGTTCACGTTATATCTACAGAGCATTTTTGTTCACCTGCATACACTGAGAAAAACAGATATCAACCTGCTGACAAACAGTCACGTGAACGCCGAGTAGCTGTTTTGCCACGGGGAAAAATTCCAAAAAGGGAACCCAATCCATCCACCCAATAATTTAAATCATTATTTTCCCCTCAAGAGTGATTCCTCCTACAGTACACTCAAATAAAGTTACTTGACAGGTTAAGAATGTATGAAGTTAACTTTGTTGTTGCAAAGTAATTCCAAATACAACATATATATATATACATATACACACACACACACATACACACACACACACACACACATACACACATATATATATATATATATATATATATATATATATATATA
>JAOUQZ010000033.1:1541457-1556648 GCA_028564935.1 Neosilurus hyrtlii | reverse complement strand
TATATATATATATATATATATATATATATATATATATATATATATATACACACACACACACACACACACACACAAACACATACATACATACATACATACATACATACACACATTTCTATTCAATTAAATACATTTCATTAAATACATTTCTATTTAATCATAAATTAGTAATGCCCAAATTTATGATTGAATAGAAATGTATTTCAGCATAAGCATGTCAATGGTTAACTTATTTAATGGAAGCACAAACAAAAAGAAAAAGCCAGGTACAGAACCAGTTATACAAGTTCTATATGCTAATTTTAACACACAGATAAATACCACTGTAGATCCTATGAAGGGTGACACTGTCTGACCATCATCAAATAACCTATTTCTCTATTATACCACTGGAAATCTGAGGGTTGTAGGTGATATATAAAATAAACAATATTATTACATAGTACAGGGCAATGGGGCAATCTGATTGGTCGACAACCTGGGGACTAAAAAACAGCAGGTGGCATCATTGTCATGCTTTAAAAATAGAAAAACAAAGCATAGAAATCTCATTTTAGTTTATTTGTGTTATGGTTCTGAATAGTATATACTAAAACATTAAATGAATTTTTTTAAAAAGCACAGTTACGGTGTGTGGTTTACTTGGGTTTGTGTGTTGTATATGCTAAACTCTGAATGGGATCAAAAATACGCCATTAGCTTTACAGCACTTAGCTCTGCTTGAAGCATCATCTTTGGTGCATTAGTGTTAATTATGTAGGCATTAGTTTATGCAAGTCTCTGCACATGCACTTTTGTACATTTTCTGACCACAAGCCTCAGAATCCTGGAGGCAGCAACCTGGCTCACTCCCTGCAGTTCTGTGCAGAGGTTTCAAGTAGGAAAAGTTCTGGGTTTTTCCCCCCTTGCAAATTAAATTTTATCTATTTGAAAATGCATAAATTCACAATTACTCAATTATAACAAGTCTTAATCATCATATGGTGAGTGTTCAAGAATACACTGTGAAAAAAATTCCACCAATTAAAAACATATTCAGACCTTCTGCAGGACATTTTTCAAAACAGAGAGAACAAGTTATTCAGGGATATATTTACATTTTCAGAATTTGGCCCTTATCCAGCATGACTTACACAGGTGCTTTGAAGTCTCCATCGGTGATCATGTTCTGATACTGGTTCACTAGGACCCAGGCTAAAAATGGTAGACCAATCCTGAACCTGAGTTTAATGTCACGTTGGTTAAGTAATTGTACAAATCAGGAGACTTCTCCTACTTTTCTCTTCGTTCTTTCCAGACTTAATTCTGGTCGCAGAGAGGCCCTAATCTGCCTTACAGGTGTGTCTAGACACAACACATTCCACACATAGCCAGCTGGCTTTAACCACAAACCTACTTACAACTACCACCTTACACTGAAGTCTCCATGTATCAACTCTCCAATCAAATCAAACATCTTATCGGCTCACTGGCTTCAAGCGCTAGTATTTCATGCAAAACAAATTCAAATGGTGATAACTTCTCTGGTAAGATTTATTAATGAAACAGATTTTACCAATTTTAATTACGGACCCCATGTTACTATAAAACCCTACTACCATGTATAAATTTCACCGTCTACTTTTGCACTGGAATCGTACACAACAGCTCACAACATTTGCATATTCAAAACATTCAACGAATAAGGGCACCCCCCACTGTTAGCTTGGAGACAAAATCAGATGCTTCACCTGAAATTTCAACTTACAAGAAGCTTTTTTCTTTCTTTCTTTCTTTTTTTAAACTCATTAACATCAGCAGCAATAACATTCTTATCGAACCAAGGTTAATTTGGCCTATAGTGTAACATTTTTTAGTTCTTGTTCCTAGGTACTGTTCCGCAGATGTAGATAGCTGGACACTGCTATACTTATCATTGCTAACTGGTCACCCACATGCTTGACGACATGATTAACCCACTAACCCAGATAACTAATCTCGCAGCTGGCATCATGTCTGTTATTTCACATAATATAGTTCCTGCATTTTTTTTTTGGAAACCCAATCCAGGAAGTTCAGGACTTCCTGCTGCATGTAAATAGAGTAATATTCATCACGTTTATGAAAAGATAAATATAAAAATATATCAGGCTTTTTTATTAACTGCTGTTAAGGTAGACGTGAGTAACGTGAGTTTGATTCTGTCATGACGTGATGTTCTCAGTATGGTGAAGCCCATCAATGTTCATTTTCTCACTGATACAACTGTGGAACTGTGTCAAGGTAGTATAATTGCTAACAGTTCCAAAGGTTTTGTCTTATTTTGCATTCTTTCATTACAGTTATGTATACAAAAGACTGGTATATGCTAGCTAGTTAAAACATTAGCTTCAGTAATTGGTTAGTTGATGCATTTGTATTTAAGACTAAGAACTTGAAGGTGCAAGTTTACGGAGAATTCATATTCCCATGTTTCTCATGTTCAAAGCACTATTTTTCCATATTCTCCATTTGAATTTCTCAAAAGTTGACGGAATCTGTGTTGTTTATGACCAGGAAAAACCCAATGACTGTGGATATACAAGCAAAACACCAAGTTGAGCTTCACATTTGGGGCATGTGTGTCAGCACGAATACTGCACAGGCTGTGATGTGACTTTATCCGATGTGACAAGCGAGAGAATCCTACACACAGCAGTGCCCACACACTAATAGTAACCAGGCCATATTGACTCTCACTCTTCTTCTTTCCCTTTTTTAACTGTGCCAGTGTCCTAATTCCTTCTCTGCCTACTTTCTTTAGAAGATAAATCATTCAGATCTTTTACTTTAATACGAATTTTTTGGAAGAACAGGAGCACCATGGACCTCATCTGTGTAAAATTGTCAGATAAAAATGAGAAAAATATGTTTTTGTAATTCTGGAATAACATACTAGCTTGACACATTTGAGATACAAAGTGAGGAAAGAAACATGAATTTGTCAATAAAAGTGTATAACTTGTTCACGGAAAGCTAGCCAGCCAACAACGATAATGAGTTAATAATGTGTTTATGTTCACTGAGCTGCAAACTGTACAGTCGGTGTTATAGATCTAAGAAAACAATGTGTCCATGTTGATTGATGTGAAGGAAATACTGCAATAAACTGATTTAAAGTAAAATTTTATGCAACGTCGCTCTGAGATGATGTCATCAGTTGAATACCAGGTTGAGGAGATCTACCTGACCTTCGTGACCGAGTACGATGCCAAAGCTGAGTGAGTGTTTTGCTTGGTTTTTCGAAATCAAATATTGGAATGTACGAATTAAAGCCATTTTGAACTTCTGCATCGAAGCTATGTCATTGGCTAGACTCGTACTCGATGTTTTACTGACATGCACCACGTAACATGTCACTACAAAGCAGACTGCAGCATCTGTGATTGGTCTGCTTGCTCACAGCGCATTTCCTCATCATGATATTGGGTTAATATAAAGTGCAACGCTCTATAGCAGCTGTATATCATCATAACAGCCAGTTTAATCCTGAATCTAATCTTTAAACTTAAAACACTAGGTACACTGAAGTGCTTTAAGCCAAAATACTGAATACTGCTGAATAAAGACAAGTTAAAATACTTCAGGAATGTGTTCAGTGAGAATTCTCAGTGTTATTCATGCTAGATTTCTCCTCGCAACATTAAATTTGTTTCAAAACAACATGCCCGCATTACTACTTTTCTTGGTTTTACTGATGTGCTCGTTCCCATGTCCACGTCCAATCTGATGGTTTCAACAGAATAACTCAAAAAATAAGCCACATATCAGCATAAAACTTTCACAATGTCTCCATATACTCAAAAGACAGATTCAGTTTGATTCCTGACTTTATCCGAAAACAATAACGTGTTATTTTTGGTCATTGTATCCAGCTATGTATTGTATTGCTATGTATAGTACTGTATTTGTATACACAGCAAGTAGTGGCCCAACACCTGCACAATAGCGCTCATACCTTTGTCTACTAAGGTGGGTAAGCATATTTTTTGCAATGCCAAAACCGTTGCAGTGCCAAAATTATGACCATCACACCATCAGGACTTTGGTGAAGCTGTGAATAGATGCAAGAAATCGTATTTAAGTTCCAATGCAGCAACACTTCCACCAAGTAGAACGAACAATTCTGCAGAAATCTGTGCTAGCTTCAGCATGTTGCCCTCTAAACATGCACAATTCGTATCAGAAATCGCTCACCACTCACTATATATGGTCAGTCCGCCATTGCTAGTGACGTCAGAATGTATGGTGAGAACTAAAGTATATAGTTCACTCAATGTATTCAATAATGCATTATGAAAAGAAGTGGACAAAAGTGATGCCTATTGACAAAACAATATATATTCCATTATGAATGTTGTTTGGGCTGTTGGAAAAATATGCCTGACATACGGGAGGAGAGAGCATGTTATGCTAAAATGTTACACTGCCCTATAAATGGAAGTAATTTAACCTAAAAGTGTATAGCACATTCTAACTGACAGTAAAATAACATTAAAAACATTTATTCAGGAGACATTTATAAAATATATTTTATAATAAAATAAATGTGCAATGCAGTAAAAGAAATGAATCCAAAACCTCAAATTTCGTTTAATAAAATGCAGTAACAAACCAACAGCTCACAACGGCACCAAGGAGCTGTGTCCAAAAGTGTTTTAACACAATATCCACAGCATTTCAAATTCCCTACATACTTAGTAGGGGTTAGTAAATAGAGCAAGTCATTTTGGACACACGCACCATCTTTGAGCTTCTATGCAGTCAATTTTGCTCTAGTTTTTTTTGTTTGTTTGTTTGTTATTCATACAGTAAAACAAAAAACACATTACTCTTCTTTTGTGTGTAAAAGCCATAAATTTCATGCGACATCGCTTTCTACAGGAGATGCGCACCTTAAATGCGAGTATAAATGCTTCATTATGTGTGAGCATCACTGTACCTACAGTGTAGATTTGAAAGTATTACATAAATCCCCCTTTGTAAGCTTTAGTTAAAAGAAGAAATAGACCATCGCAAGATGGTTACTAATGAACCAATAACATACAAGCTGTAAATAAGCAGCATGCTGCATGCATTAATTTCCACACTCTGTTTTTAAGTTCTTTAATTCCTTGTTTAATTGCTGAAAGAACCATGGTTAAAAAGTGACATATGAGTGGGGAAAACATTTGGTGTTTGCTTCAGAAATCAATATGGTGGTATTGAGTGTGCATCGCCACAGAGTGTCGAGTCCTGACAGCAGAGGATTAAAACAGATAAAAGAGCTGCATCTGTGTGAATCCTCCCTGACAGAACAACAATGGCATCCTGAGATATGTTCTTCACTTGACAAATATTTTTTTCCCCTCTGAACACAAGGGAATCATTTCTATCTTCACCTGAGGCATGACATCCTTCTGTCAATTCACCATGCTTATATTTTTAATCAGCCACCTCAAGGACGCATCAATATTCATCAATCCTGAAACACAAATCGGTTTATTAATGCACATCAGTCATCCGGTGATTTTGATTCTGGCTTTAATCCCTCCCTGATTAATTAATATTAATATGGCATGCAAAATAATGTGTGTAAATGCAGCTTAGGGCTCGAGTACATGGAGCACAGGTTAACATTAAGAATTAATACTGGATACATACTTCATGCTTAGTGCCGGCATTTTTAGTAGTCGGTCTAAGACATGAAAGTCAATGTGTCAGTTGCTTATAAGTGGCCCTGAGAGTGAAAGGAAGCACAAAATCCCTAGATTACAGCAATGCTGAAGTCATGGCCAACGCTCGATGCATTCCAAATGTTGTGCAACCCCTAACTTAAAGACACCCCCTAAACATTTCACATACTGATAAGAGAATTCTGACACTGGGCAGGCCTAAAATAACTTTCTTGAATCAACAGACCATGGATCGCCACTAGGGAGCCATTAGTAGCTCCTCCTGGTGTGGAGATTGAAGGCAAGTCTAAAGAATGAGATACGGTCTGCGTTTTTGCAAAAGAGATGTTGCGTATTATGAGAAAGGACCTCCATTAATCACCCAGGCGGTGGTAGTTCGAGAGCTAGCCATTGGGTGTCCTGCTTGTGTTATAATAACCTCGCAAACCACCGAGCTGACCAGCCAACGCTCCAAAACTAAAGCAGCGGCATGATCCAAACACAACCAGCCCTGAGGTGAACCCACAGAGAGGCTCGAATTCCACAATCCCTCAGTCATGTATTCAGGAACGTAGAGAGAAAATGCAGTGAAGAAAAAAAAAAAAAAAAAAAAGATAGAGGTCGGAGATCTCTTCTTCCAAACAGATGGCTTGTCAAACGTGTTCAGCAGACAATAAGCCCCATCCCCCAAACTTCACGTTTGTACAAGCCACACATATCCACCCGCCACTGACCCACCCAAACACTCCTGCACTTCACAACAGCTCTCACACACCTCACCATTGGGAAGCAAGGGCAGAATGGGTTTGGTGGGCTGTTAGTATTAGCAAAAATATGAAAGCTTAGGAACTGCTTGCTGATCATGTATGTGATGCAATTTTAATATATAAAACAGTAACTTTTGCTTAAGAAAATGGCTCAGCTTACTCATTTACACTTTGTGCAAAGAAAAAACTGATAAAAACGAGAAAGGCTTCTGTTTAACATTAGATAATTTGTGAATAAACATCCTTTGATTCCTACATTATCTGCAAATGCACTGATCACATTTTATTGCATTTTGGATGTGACCGCAGTTCTAAAACGGTGAACTTTTGTTGACATTCGATGATAATCAGATACGGCATCCACTTAAGCAAACCTACTTTACCATCTAAGGCACAACTATGCTGTGCTTTAAGGCAATTAATCCACATATAAATAAGATAAAATGTGTGAACTGCATTAGTGTGTGTGAGGCGGCACGGTGGCGCAGTGATTAGCGCGTCTGCCGCACAGCAACTGCGATGGTCTGGGTGGTCTGGGTGTTCAGGGTGTAGCCTGCCTTCGCCCAGTGCTGCTTGAGATCGGAAGCAGCCTCCTCGCGACCCTAATAGGACTAAGTGGATTGGCAAATGAGTGAGTGATGAGTGAGTGCATTAGTGTGTGAGCTCCTTGCCACATCTGCATTCATGAAACACTTAAAGCTATTAACACAGGATTCAGAGTTCAATCCAGCAAACTAAAAGTAGTTTGTGACCTTTGGAAGAGTGCAGCAGAGACGGAGCCTGATGGAGGAAATGAAAGGACTCACTGTGCACCCTGATTACAAATCCTACAACTCAGCTGAGGACAAAGAGAGCAAATACACCATTTAACAAATAATTTAACATGATACACATCAAAGCAGCCAGGAAATGGAGAAGGTCTGGAATGAACACGTGTGAAAGGCGTATCAGGAGGCCACGCCAAACAAGTCAGCCATCTCTTCCACGGCTGCTGTTGCCATAGTGACCATAACCTGCGATACTGACCAACCTTTTTTTTTGTTGTTTGTTTAAAGAAAAAATAATTGATAATAAAGATCATTGCCAAATCTGGAGATTGTGATTGTGTTTGTTGTGCAACAAGGTAAATATGAGATGGATTTAACATTTGCACTGTTAAGAAAAATATTATAAACAAGCATTAACAAATTCCTTTTATTAATTTTTTAAAGGACGATTTCCTGTATTAAACCTGAGCTATTAAGACAGGAGATGGGTGAGTGACAGGTAAGCTGGGATGATTATAACTGTTGATGATTAACTAAACACAATTGCAAGTGTTCCATGAACCAAATCAAATAAACCAGAGCAAAGACTACTGTGTTATTAAAAACCATTCAGATATGAAAGGGAGGGGCTGTAACAAAACCAAAAAGGGAAAGGTAGCTGAAGGTGAATGAATGATGGCTCAGCTAGGACAGAGAGGAAAAAAAGAGCAACGGGAATTCAGAGACAGAGAGAACAGTAGGGAATAGAAAGTGTATATTATCAAGAGCTCATGTGGCACGTGACATCATGATGGAAAAAAAAGAAGATAAGCCTGAGTGAGCTTCCAAACGAGGCCATCTATTTTCAAGGTTCCTTCTTATTGACCTTCTTACTCCCCCCCCTGTCCAAATAATGCACACTAAAATGGATGCCTACACCCCCACCCACACACACACACACACACCTCTCCGGGGAGCAAATACACAGTTCATGTGCTAGGAGGAGGGGAGAATTACCAACATCAACTCACTGCATCATGCCGGTTTTTATACCGGAGGTTTAGACTGCATGGACAAACCTAACGAAGCACCCCTCAAACCCCTCCCTGCATTACTGCAGAACCAGACACCACGATCCATCACAGAAGGAATACACACGTGTCATTCGGCACTTAAGAGAATGACAGAACCCACCTCCTCCAGTGAAGATAAGACCGAGCTGGAGGTATCACATTTAAAACAGCTACTGTAAGAGCACAGAAAATCCCATCACTGTTCATAGTCAGCCTTTGCATATCATCTCTTACCGTTTGCACCTCTGTTCAGACTCCATCTGCCGAAAGCATCCCTGTAGAATGAACATGATCAGTTCTAGATCAAGCTCCGCTCAAATCAAGCTCCAGGGTGTCTAATTCCAGAATGGTGTTACATTTATGTTCTTCCCTCTTCCAGTCAACCAGCTCTCTGAGCTGCTCACGCTGCTGCCCATAGCCTCAAACAAGCGCCCTTCAACCGCCTTTCTCTCTCTCTCTCTCTCTCTCTCTCTCTCACACACACACACACACACACTCACAGATGTTACTCAGAACAGGCCACACCCCTTTTCATCACCCAGCCTCCTTATAGGATGCCGCCCACTGCATGTTCTCTCCTTCTCCTCCTATGTTTTTTTCTGTTCACACCCTCATGGCCTCCTGCCATAGTGTTAACAGCCTGGGTGAAGATCTGACGTGAGAACTCCTTTCCTAATACGAAACAGTATTTGACTTGAGTGAAGAACATGTTCAGTAAACATTCGTCAATTTTTAATGTTTATATTACAAAAATGTACCTTCACCTCGTGATCTTACTGCGTGTAAAAAGTTCTATATAATTGCTGACAGTTGACACATGTTTATTTGTAATTTCACCAAAAAAAGGGGGGATGTTTAAGTTATACAGAGATAAATAAATTTAAGATAAATCAGGCACGAGTTTAACTTCAACTTTAAATCCAACTTTAATGTGATATATCAAACAAACAAGATTCAACAACAACAACAACATAAAGAAACAGGCATCAGAATTAACTAAGAAGAGTCAAACTCTTTTTCAGAAGTAATTATCAAACACCTATCATCACACACTATTCTGCCAGACCACTTAATCATACTAGGGGAGGCTGGTACCGATCTCAGCCGACACTTGGCGAAGGTAGAGTACCTCCTGAACAGCTCACCAGACCATCACTGGACAACACACAACCATTCACACCTTGGGGCAATTTGGAGCAGCCAATTAGCCAATTATGTCTTTAAACTGTGGAAGGAAACCAGCGTACCCAAAGGAAACCCATACCAGCACGCAACCACATCATGTAAGTAATGGTATGAAGGCTCCTGAAGCTATGTTCTGTAAAGAACTTACAAAGTATGTACAGGATCTCTTTGTTGCAGTGTACTGATCGGGAGAAGGGTACAAAAGAATTTTCCAAAACATTAAACACCACAAGGGCCATCATCAACACCTAGAGACAATAAAGCACCACAGGGATAATGCCAAGCACAGGACATCTCTCTAAAACTAACAAAAGACAAGAAGGAAACTGCAGAGAGGGTTGCCAAGAGTCTTCGGGTAACATTAAAATACCTGCAGTAACATCAGGCGAGTACTGATCAAACGCTGCATGGAACAATCTCTCAGATTTTTCTATGGGATCAGGTGGCTACACAGAAGCTGGTTTTTATGAAAAAAATAAAGATTTGGTTAAAATTTTTGGTCCCCCCAAAATATATGGGGAAATGTGTAGTGGTCTGATGAGATACACACAGTGAAGCATGGTGGTGGCAGCATCATGATGTGGACTTGCTTCACTTCAGCTGGGAATGGGAATCTAGTCAAGATAAAGGGAATCCGATCAGAGCACTGTGATCAAAAATAATGATACAAGTGATCTTCTAATCAATTCCGCCATTTCAGATATGGACGGAAGCACGTCCTAGAACCGATCTTCGTAAAAACGATCTCTCCAGTACTGACCTGATTTGAACTGGATGTAGACAGGATCTATTTTTTTCTTTCTCTCTTTTTATCTAAAACATAGAATACCAGTAAAAAGTCTGGATTCACCTACTCATTCTAACCAAACTAGAAGGTGTGTCCAAACCTGTGACTGGTACTGTATTTCTACTTTATATTTTTACTTGCATATGATTAGTTTCTGTGTTTCATGACCTGTGGAAAAAGATCTGACATGGATAATCTTGGTGACATTTTTTTATATCACAAAACCCATCAATTTAAAGTGGGGTGTGTAGACTTTTGTGTAGACTGCATATCCTAATATGGAGTTTGTGAGAAAACTCCTGGCACTCCTGTAACAGTAATTCACAAAAAGTTGCGCTTGGGTTTAATCTGCTTGGAGTTTTCAGACACATATGTCATATGTCCTAATCTTAGAAACAAATCCATCCTTAGAAAGGGCCCACGGCGGTGATCTAACAAGCTCATGTTAGATCAGGAGTTAAATGGAAAAAGTCACTTTTTCAGAGCTTGTACACATACATCCGTGCATCTGGAGTGTCTACCAACCCACAAACACTATAATAAAACACCCCAGACAATTTCATTTCATCTACCTAGAAAGAAAGCATGCAATTTAGCAAGACTTTCAGATTTGGATCTCATTCTTATATACAGAGGGGAGAGAATTAGAACGACACTGCCCCTATATGAATGTCTCCATCCACAACTATAGAGAGAAGACTGCTCTCTAGATGCTTACTGACTTGCCATCAAAAGTGAGGACTGCTGAGCAAATAGCCTTGATCCAAGCCAATCACAGGAAAGCTATTTACATATTTAAATTTAAAGCCACAGCCACAAAACCAGCCTGTCCTATCCTACAGGGTTTTCATACCATGCTAAACTGACATGAGAAAAAAAGAATCAAGGATTTATTTTATAATCTGGGGAACTTCTGGAATTTTTTTTTTTTTTCATGGCAAGCTTCAAAGACTATAAGTGACAAGAACTAACTCGGGTCACAGACGTTCCACAAAATCACATATAAAAGTGCGCTCACACGATAATGATTTTATTAATCAGATTTGCCCTGATCATAATCTGAGGTTACATCAGAGAAAATAGGAGAACATCAGTACACATTAGAATTTCAGGTAAAAATTTTAGGGATGAGTGAAATCTTTCGGGAGTGTTGAAAAACGTTATGGTTTTTGGTGTTCAAAGTACATTGAGGAACCAGGAAAATATAAGGGTAACATTGGTATAAATCGGAAAACACTGGTACACATCGGTCGTGATCAGTGTAACATTGATGTAAATTTAAAAAAAAAAAGGAAGCAACATTGGGTACAAAGAGTGACAGATCGTTTATAGATCGTTCAGGATGCACCCCGCCTTCACCCAGTGTCAGCTGAGATGGGCGCCAGCCTTCCCACGACCCTATTTAGAAATAAGCGGCTTAGAAAATGAATGAATGAGCATCAAAAGAAAATGTCATAAAATGTACATCATACCCATCCATCCATTCTCTGAAGCGTTTAATTCTAATTAGGGTCGCAGGGAGGTTGGCATCCATCTCAGCCGACTCTGGGAGAGGGCAGAGTACACCCTGGACAGCCCAGAAAAGTCAGCCCAAAAGTCAGCCACGGTTGTTTTACCAGCCTTTCACCACAGACAGTGAGAGACATGGCTGGCCTTTGATAACCCAGTTAGCTGCACTGGGGGGACACCAGTGACAACTCGGTGATAGTGGGGCTTGAAGCCCTGACCTTCGGATCAGTAATCCAGCCCTTGTACGTCATACCAAATGCAAAATACCTTCATAATATAATGAGATCGACGGAGTTCATGTTACTTTAAAGCCTAAAAGTTTCTCCACTCAATCTGTTTTTCATTTTTCTGTCCCACTCAATAATAGCAAACATGTAAGCTGCTTAGCAGAGTGCTAAGAGAGAATGTTACTGTTTCCTTCTGCCACTGATCAGGATTAGGAGAAGAGCCAACAACACACGTTAACACTCTTATTGCTATCTCGTATAATACACTGACTCAGTTGTATATTGCTGCCATGTTGCATCTCCCTGGGTTTCTCTCGTTTTCCCTCGCATCTCCCCTCGTTTTATTGCATGTACATATATATACATATATACATACACACACACACACACACACACACACACACGCACATTATTGCAGTATTTTTGGTGCATATGACTGGAATAGGCAAATAGTCCCTGAAGTAAATTTTTCAGTGCAGAGCTTATCCTGACCACTCATACCTGTTCCAGCCTAAAACCACGTGAAAGCAGGGGGTCACAATATGTTCCAGAACTTCTCAGAAGCTCAATTTGAATCTATTTGGCAGATAATGCTTTATCCAAATTGGGCAGAATTCCATCCATCCATATCTCTCATCCATCAGGTTAAGGGGGAAGCTGGAGCCAATCACAGCTAATATCAGGTGAGATGTTGGCTACACCCTCAACAGGTCACAAATCTATCACAGTGTTTGTATAGAATTTATTTTATGTCAATCAATATGACTCAATGTGATTAAAAGGAAAGTCTTTCACTTTCTTCGGGTCTATTCATTTTCCTATAGTCACATTAGTAACATACTCAGCTGTAAACGAGACCCTCTCTCCCTCCTGTGGTGTGTGTTGAAAGCTCATCTAGACCATCCATTCACCCCTGATACCCTGTAAGCCTGATTTAGAATTCTGCTGATGGGGCACCATCAGAGGAAATTTGGAATAGCCAATTAGCATAATGTACATGTCTTTGGACTTTAGAAGGAAACCCAAAGGAAATCCATACAAGCACAATGGGAACATGCAAACTCCATACAGAAAACGCCTAGCACGGGCCCCCAACCCAGGACCGAACCCAGGACCTTCTTGTTGTGAGGCAGACATGCTTGTCACTATGTCCCCACGCCGCCCAGAATTTTCTGAGCATTTCAAAGACAAGTGGCAAAAACAGTAATAAAAGCAGTAATAATATAATAACACTTCTATAGGATGTTGATGCATTTTTTCACCCAAACAGCTTTTAGGAATAAAAATAACAACAACAACAACAACACAAATGATTAAGAGACTTACTACCTTTAACTCTACTTTCCTATTACTTCTCGTTTCTGTACAAACCAATGCAGAAAAAACCACTACTGGCAGACAATGTTTTCTTCACATAGTCACATGATCAACAACTCCAGTGGTTTTTTTTGTGAAACCGGGGTCAGATGTTTCATCAGGGACCTCTACAGGCAAAGGATCATGTAGACTGTGATGTTACCACATGTACACACCACAACATCTACAAAACAAGGGATCACAAGTGATAAGTCATGTAGCGTGAGCGGTGCAACAATTCGGATTCGGAATGTCATAAGGTATCCATGTGGCTTAAGGGGATGAAGAATCATCCGTTTAGACGCGTAGAGACAAGTACAGGAATGAGCACAGAGTCTGGAGCACAAAATGTGTTTCAAATTCCTGTGTGCCATCACACTACTTTTCAACAAGGCTACAATACAAACATAAACCCCATTTCTTTACTCTATTCCCCTATTTCTTTAGTCCATCATCTCTCTTGCTCAAAAGACAAGATTTGTTCCAAATCGATTAGCAAGAAAAGATGTTGCTTTTCAAATAAACAACCAGTTTCCACGTTGCAGGGAAGATGCAAGAACGTGTAGAAGAAGCTTAAACTTTCTGACACTGTTTAATTAAACATTTACCTTGGGAGGCATTGCCTGAATCAGCACGCCTTTAGCTCATAACCAAGGTTAAAGCAGGCCTCATCATGCCTCCAAATGTGTGCATCTGCACCCCTGCCTACGTGTGTTTTTCACAGATCATAGAAGTGTCATAAAAGCGATGTACGCCGAAATGACAGCCAGTAAACATCAACACCATCATCAAGCATTACAAAGCAACAGTACTATCATAATTAAAGCAAACAACATCTGGCTGAGCAGTGAATGAGCTCATTCAGCAGACGTGAGGTCACTGTACTTTATGAATAAAGGTTACAAATCGAGACTTGCAATAATCACTATCCTGTACATCACCACTTGCAAAACACAAGTAACAACCATTCAGCTTTACAGTATACAGTATTTCTACATGCCCATTACAGCCATCCACATTTAGAGATCTGAACCTCAACTAGTACAGACAACACAGCAGAGCACAGCCATTCTATTAGCAGCTCACAGGCTAAATACGGCCCATAAGACCCTGTGATTTTTCTTAAAAAGCAGCAAAACCTAATCAGAAGCAGTAAAGAACAGACAAAGATAAAAGTCTCAAAATTCCAAATGTCTATATATACACAATATACATAAAGAAATCCACACACACACACACACACACATATATATAAGATTAAACAAAAGTCTCTTTTTTTTATCAAATTCTGGATCCTGGAATTTTAACATTGTGAGATAGGATGATTTTTTGGAAGTGTAGTATTACGGAAGACCCAGCAGGGGGTGCTGTGTACTTTGTGTTTAGGCTTGCTGGAGGTTTTCACTCTCTGAGTGCTCCTGTTTCTAATGAGCCATGTGACAGTAAAGAAGGATGAGTGGGGCATCAGATGGTGTGAGCTCAACGAGCCTTAGATACTTATACATGTGCACACACGGCACTTAATTACATCACCATGGCGAACAAACAATTTATGGACCTGTCTTCCCTATTGTATAAACAAAACACATTTTAAATTAATATTTTTATTACTACGTTATAAATCCAGTGTATGCAGGATAAATTGTAAAAGGTGAAATAAAATGCAGGTGAGGATGAAGTGTCCCGAAAAGGGACTTTGATACAGGGCTATTAAGCTTCATACAGCTTATTTCATCTTATTTGCACTTAAAAAGATAATTAATTAAACAGGCATATGTATTGCAAGGAAAAGTTCATTCATTCATCTTCTGAACCGCTTATTCCTACTTAGGGTCGCGGGGAGGCTGGTGCCCATCTCAGCCGACTCTG
>JAOUQZ010000033.1:1510043-1531797 GCA_028564935.1 Neosilurus hyrtlii | reverse complement strand
GAAAGAAAGAAAGAAAGAAAGAAAGAAAGAAAGAAAGAAAGAAAGAAAGAAAGAAAGAAAGAAAGAAAGAAAGAAAACCACATAGCAAGATTTAATAGTGTACCCCTTCAAAAAGCTACACTTTACACCAACATAGTAAAGCAAGCTTTGGACAAAGACTGCATTCTTGCTTAATTGTCAACAGCGGCTAATTCCATAATGTTGTGATTTTAAATCAGCACAGGACCAAACATAAGCAAATTGTGTTCCGATGCAAGAAAACACAGTCCATTTACAGAAATAGCACAACATGTGCTCACACTCAAGGACATCTCCACAAAAAAGTTCTTCTTAACCCAGATTCTGAGTCTCAGGAAACCCAGTTAGGAGCAAAATTAAAATATAAGGAGTGGAATTCATAACAGGGTTGCTGTAACACTAATCATTTGAGACAAGTCAGTCAGAAGCCACCCAAGACAAAGTGGAAAAACCTGTCGGTTATCTGCACGAATACAGTAACGTCCCATGCCTATCGAACAAACCTTCAACAAAAACCATGAGATCAAAGGATTTACAAATAAAGCTCAAATATAATGATTACTATCATCATATTACAATTATTAAACGCTGCATATTAACTCCAAACAACTGTCTTAAAAAGTCATAATTTCATGTCACCAAACTTTCCAGCTGAACCAGGAAGTATTTCAATAGGCAATAAAAAGGTTGCTTGGTCTTTGTCTGGAGTCATTAACTGTGGTTGGACTCAATTTCGAGGTGATATCATTGGACTTGGTCTCAATTGTATCCATGCTGAGTTTTATGAAGACATCTGGATCTGATACATTTTCACTGATTGGACTGGAATCTGAGCAGTTTGAGCATCGATATCAGAACTGGTAGACTGTCAAACTTGGCTAGATTATAACAACATGGATACTGGATCAGATACAGCATTCAGTCATTTGTAAAGTATCTTATTCAAACTGAACTGAAAATGCATTCTTGTAAGAACATCATCAGCTCTACGGTGCTGCAGAACCATTAGATCCTATCGTTTGAAAACGTTTAGACCTGACTGCCTAATTAAAACCACAAGTTTTAGGGGACTTGAGAGACTGACATAGAAAGGACACCTACAATTTAAAATCCTATAAATTGTTTTCTTGTCTTTCTTTTTTTTGCGCTTTAACTTAAAAATGTTTGTCATTAGTGGGAAAGTTAATGATTATTTACAAGGTCTTTTTTGACCTTAAAAGCCTCCCTTTCAAACCAAGGATGTGCTTGACATTCTGACCTCACTGCTGCGATGGCGCTCAGGAACAATGAAAAAAATGTTTTTTTAAATATGCTAGACACAAACACAGGTCAGGAAGAAAATTTACATATTTCTTTATAAAGGTCTCAAGACAGCTGAAGCCATGATTACTTGCTTCTGGATATGGTCAAAGAAAAAAACAATACATGAACTTCAAGTCCCCAAAACTAAGACATAAATTTAAACTTAAATTTATGTTGACTAATAGCATTAAATATACGCAGATCACCAAGGCTTATCTCGAGATAATGCTCATTAAGGTCAGCACAGGGATAAAAGCAGCTGGGCATCACTTTGTAGTGGAAAAGTACAACCACGGAGAGCATGGTGGTTGACTTGGATGTGCTGTATGGCCGAAAGACTGAATGATGATGGAATTGGACAAGCCCTAATTCTCTGCTGAGACATAATTGAAGGTCTTTCAGGAGATTCTGGCTGACAGGTCTGACACAGCAATGCAATGTAGCTGTGTGCCAAACATGGGCTCCACAGAAAAAGTGCTTTCATTTTCATTTATTAAGAAGATTTGGTTTAGACCTGCCAAGAAAGCAGGGAGTCTAAACAAAACCTCACGTCAACTGCAACACACCTTGAAAAATAACTCCACTGAAAACAGCTGGAATGAGTAGTACCTGTTCAACTCTCCTGTAGAACACAGTGGGCTTTTGTACACCTATGCATGTAGTCAATTTTCAGAGGAATGCTCCATGAACCACTTGCCAACCAGTATGTGTCTTTCCCTTCTTTTACCACCTTCTTGTCAGGACTGCACGTGTCTGAGCTTTCTTGGCACACTGTACTGCATCATGATGATTCAATGGAAGATGACGACTTTGTTTTCTTTGGCCCACTGCCTTTTTTTTCTGATCAGCCCCAACAGTGCTGACAATGAAGGAAGCACAGCATCCATCCATCTTCCCGGGGTTAGGGTAGATCTCTCAGATTTCAGTACACCGAAAGCAGTGTTCAACAAACACGGAGTGTACATACATGTACTCAAATCCAGTCCCAAAGACTGTTAAACATCTTTCACATCAATGCTTCGCAATTTCAGACCTGGAAATTTGAAACCAAAAGTGAAGCAGGATCGTGGCTCAACAGGACTAGAGCTAGAAAACACAACGTCAATCCCTGGCAATGTTGAAAAGGCTGTATAGCAAGATGATCTTCCCTTAACCCTTTGTGTGTCACAGGAATGTGATGTGCCCAATTTATAGAAAATTAAACTTGCAGGTCTGTTAATTACACAACTTCCCATCTACCAGAAGAAACTAGCAGAACTCCATGCAAATGGTGTCAACAAAAAAGTCTCTGCCACCAAAAACAACCAGTTTTTTAGATTTAGATTTGTAGATTTCAAACAGTAATGAGGCTATGGGAGGGAACTATTCAAGATATTTAACCCTGCTGTTACCGTGGATCAGCTCTAAAAAATCAGTTTATCTGCTGTTAATCTTACAATCAGATTTCCAAATTCATCTTACAAATATTCTAATTACTAGTTCTTGAGATAGATTGATGGAGGCATGAAAATAAGTATTCAGATAATAGTGATAAACTTGACACACTGAATAAAAATAAGCAAAATGAAAACCAAACCAGGGACTCAAACTCAGGACATTCTTGCTGTAAGGCAGATGTGCTAACCACCATGCCAACGTAGTGCTACTGAAACGTTTACACTGTTTATGTTAACGTTTATGAGACTGTAGAGTTTTCAGAAGGATAGAGGAATGCATTTATCAAAGAATTCTGGTTGACTACTCATTCTTTATCCATAAGTCCATACAAGCATGAAAAGTAACGACCTGACTCTCAGAATCCATCACGAATAAATCTGAAAGAACTCTGTCAGGGTTGAAACTGGGAAGAGGCTGATTTCATCATTCTGATGTACCATTCATATGATTAGTCTTTCTACTTGCAAAAAAAAAAGCACTCAAAAAACCCACTCTGCCCTCAAAACACAGGCAGAGAATGACCTGCCCCTTGACCCAAGAGAAATCGGGGAAATCAAGAGGCCTCTAAGGAGGCTGAAGACCATAGTGAGTGAACAGACTTCAGCTAAAATCTCAACCCCACTGGCATACTTTGCTAAATATCCTTAAAATAAATGCAACTCAATATCTCATCCAGGAAACGTAACTCCAGTAAAGCTTGAGAGTTCATTGCTCTGAGTTAGAGAGGAAAGTATAGAGCCAGTATACTAAAAACTGCTGCAGCATCACTGTTCACAAGTTCTCATAAATTTAACTTTTCTCAAGACTTGGAGAGATACTGAATTCATTTCATTTTTGCCATTTGGCAGATGACCTTAGCCAGAGCAACACACATTTTTATATCATTCATACAACTGAGCAGTTGAGGGTAAAGGCCCTAGCTTAATGGCCAACTGGGTTTGACCCAGAAACCTTCGGATTAGTAACCCAGAGCCTTAACTACTGAATTATCACTGCCCGTTATTATTTTGAAATAACACAAATTATTTTGTTGGCTTAATATGTTTGGGACATAAAATCTAGCCATCGTTGGCAAGCATGCAGGATGGATGAGCAGGTTAATAAATCCATGCCTGCCAACAGAGAAGATAAAGAGAGGAATCCAACAGCACTAACAAAACAAAATGATAGCGAAACCTGAGGAAGGCAGAGATAAGAGCTAATTACAGTCACCAGACCATGCACGTAATCTTACCACCACAGCAAAGGAGAAAAACAAAAACAAAACCATATTTGACTTCTATAAATGTATTCAGGCTCCTAGAACAACCACTAACCAGACACCATGCAGACACCATGGACCACAGATTACAGAGGAATCAGAATTGAAATATCAGGTGTGGGGGCAATGCTGGAACGGGCCAACAGGACCAGATTGGTGACAAGCAGGGCCTCTGAAAATAAATTATGTTAAATGAAACCATTGTGTGCTCCAAGTGAACCACAACATTCAGAGAATAGGACATTCAAATGGCCACACAGGCCCATTGTCAGTGTCGGTTGGGTGGGACCTGATCTCACAAAGCTTGGCAGAACCAAAAAGGCTCTTTGCCTCCCACTGCAATGTGTTACCATGCCACGACCTCTCACAAGGCTTGATCCAATGGGTTTCTTATCCAGTTCAAAAGAAGTAAAAAAAAAATAAAAATTATTATCCAGCTTGCTTAAATGGAGATAAGAGTACAACTTGATCTCATAACACAGTACTGGACCCCAACTAGAGGAGATCCTCTAAAAGATGGGAAGGCATTCTCTAAAAATTTTCTTCGCTTTTAACCAGGCAGGTCTATTCCAAGATAAAAGAAACTAGCCCAAGATGAACGAACTGATGATTTTATCATCCAAGATTAATTAAGAAAGCAATGAGCACATGTAGAAGGAAGGGATTTTTTTCAATGATTGCTTATAATATGAAATATGGTTTCCTTTTTGGGTAATATTGTGATATTGGTTGTGTCTTAAAGACTGTTTGACTATCACAAAATGTTTATGTTTGCTGGCCGTGTTTGTTACAGGGTATTCTCCATCCCTGCACTCCCACTAATCCCAGCGGAAATGAGTGTGTGCAGGAGGTGGACCATGATGGTTGGTGGTGTGTATCCCAGCTGTCTCCTGACCACCCCATCAACAGCGGAAACAATTATCACTCCCAGGAGTGTCTCGCCTTTCTCCTCTCACCTCATTTACAAACATGAGCTACTGACGCAGCGACAGTTCGGCACAAGCCAGAGTAACTCAACACCTGATTAATTAAGTTGGCTTTTCGCACACACCAGAACCTTTCACCTCAGATTTTTTTCTTTCTTTCCGGTGATAACAAAAAGAGTGTAACACACACTCAGAAATTACACTTTTTCAAAATACTCCTCAGTTTAACAGAAAGGAATCATACCAGTACTGAACCTGGAAAGGTTTACAGACTAAAATTAATAGAGTGGGCGGCAGTGGTTAGCACGTCCACCTCACAAGAAGGCCCGGGCTTGATTCCCAGGCTTGAGCACTTCTGTGTGGAGTATGCATGGTCTCCCTGTGCTTGCTTGGGTTTCCTCCGGGTACTCCGGTTTCCTCCCACAGTCCAAAAACATACACAGTAGGCTGATTGGCTGTTCCAAATCGCCCATACTGTAATTGTAAAAGTGAGTGTGAATGGTTGTATTGTGTGTTGCTCTGCGATGGTCTGGCGAGCGGTTCAGGGCATACCCTGCCTTCTCTCAGAGTGCGCTGAGATGGGCATTACCCTCTCCGTGACCCTGTCATGTAGTTAACAACAGCACACGCTCTCAATGCAAACACTTTGGGTCTAACTGCAAGAAGAGGAGTAAACGTTACACATATTAACCCTATCCAGTGTGATGGGTTGTGAGGTCCATCAGTTAGTTCTGTGCTTGTGGTTTCGTCACACTCTTAATTTCTGCTCATTTCCTACAGCAAGGTCAACAGATGGTTTCAACTGTTTGATAAATGCAAGACAAATATGTGGACAGCAGTACAGACCCCTATTACTAATCAAAGCAATGAGCAGAGGTTAATAAATCATATGAAGCTGTTAAGCTTTAAAAAATCCACTTAATCAATGCTTTCTTTAGACCATGGCTCTTACATGTAGGGTTTGAATAAGTTCAGTCAACCTTTAAAATACACACAAGACCATAAATTATTTAAAAAGATACCAAGTCTATCTTTAGCTCTGTCAAGTCTGTGTATTCGGAATTGAAGCTACAGCCGGAGTTTGTCTACAGTTCTGAAAAGACTCCCCCATTCCTCTGCACTCATCATGTTATCACAGTCTTTCCCTGCCTAATTAGAGGACTTGTTAAGTTTAGCTGTTTTAGCACAAGACCTGCGATTTCACTGACTAAAGGAATGCCGCCTCCTCACAAAACATAATGTTCTGGCAGGAAAGCCTTCAGGGAATGGGGGGTGACTGCTCGGCTGAGCCGAGGCAATGGTACAGCCTCCCACCAGGCCCGGCTTTGAGTGACTAGAAGAGTAGGAGTTGGCTGGACCACCAGGCAGGGCACTGCGTACTTACGATGGTTAAAACCGTACCGAATGTTCCACAGCATGCACATGGCATACAGGAGTACAGTGTAGTCAAGTGAATCAGGAGACATGGGATTTACGCAGAAAAGATCTCACCCACATGTCTGAAAGTGAAGCGCTTATTGTAAAACATTAATCGCTAGAGTTTCCTGACCTTGCAAAATGGATGGACTCTTTTGTAAATCCCATACAATATTCTTTTGGAAATGGGGAAAAAAGTAAACAATCGGAGTGGGTAAACTGTTTCAACATGGCTGAACAAAGTCACATGGTAAACAATGGCAAACATATGGAATGGGTGGAGGACTGCAACATGGATTAAAGCCAGACACGTGCCATATTGTAATTATATTACAACATATAGTGGTATGCTAGCATTTCGTAAAAATATGTTGTTATGTTTCCTCAAAGACATTGTTTTACATGATGTCACAACATCACAAACAGGAAGCCATTAGCAGAACAGTGGTGGCTTTAGAAAAAATACTAAAGCATGAATTTTATGTATATCCATCATATTACCATCATCATATATACCGTTTATCTGTCAGAGTGAATTTGACATATACATTGATATCATTTAATAATTGTTCTGGAACAACTTGACACTGATGAGTGCAACTCGCTCCACTTTTTGAGGTGGCGTTCGATGTTCCAGAACATCTTGTTCCGGACATATCTCACCACCTGAACACAATTGGTATCTAGTTGGTTATTAGGTCTTTGCACCTGAAAACCACTGTAATAATATGACAATATAACAAGAGCACTCAGAGAGCGCAAACCGTTACCAAGCCCAGAAATCCCCATACAAAACAATGTCAAAAATTATACTAAATCTTTTAAAAATTCCCGGGTACAGAATTCTTTCATTCATTCATTCATTCATTTTATCTCCTCTGGGCAAAGGCAGGGTATATCCTGGACAGCTCACCAGTCCATCGTAATGCGCACACACACAGCACACTGACACCGAGGTGCAATTTGGAACAGCCAAATAAACTAATGTGCATGTCTTTGGACTGTGGGAGGAAACTGGCGTACCTGAAGGGAACCCAGGCAAGCATGAGGAGGACATGCAAACTCCACACAGAAAAGCCCTCGCCAAGCCCAGAACTCCAACCCTGGATATTTTTGCTGTGAGGCGGATGTGCTCACCACTACACTGCCCCGGACCCAGAATTTCATCTGGATAATCATCAAACTCTAATAGAGTCTTTCTTGTCCAATGTTCAATCTCTGGTTGAAATTTTCCTCTGATTCCTGTTCTTGGCTGCTCTTTGAGCAGAGCCTGGTGTGATCTCCTGCACAGGTTGGACATGATATGCATTATGAGATGCTTTTCTGCTCACCATGGTTGTGATTATTTGAGCTACCAGGGATGTCCTGTGAGCTTGTAACAGACTGTCCTTCCTGTGGCACACTGGTTGGTTTTTTTTTTTTTTGGCTTTCACACCATTCTGTCCAAACTCTACCAATTGTTGTGTGTGTGAAATCCCAGGAGATCAGCAGTATCTAAACACAAAGCAACCACTCAAACCACACAACTTAGATCTCAAGATATTTCTTCCTCCTGACGTACACTTACTCATCTCACTCATTTGCTAAACTTCTTTATCCTAATAGGTTCGCAGGGAAGCTGAAATGTATCACAGCAGTCACTGGACAAAGGCGGGGTACACCTTAAACAGCTCGCGAGAGCATTGCAGGGCAACACACACACACACACACACACACACCCATGGACAACTTGGAACAGCCAGTTTGCCTAATGTGCAAACCTTTGGACTGTGGATGGAAACTGGAGTACCCAGAGGAAACCCAGACAAGCACGGGGAAAACATGCAAACTCCACACAGAAATGCGCATGCCACTTAGATCCTAAAATCTCTCTTCTGACATACACTCACTCATTTGATGAAACACTTAATCCGATTAGTGTCACTGGGAGGCTGATGCCTATCTCAGCCGACCCTGGGCAAGTTCAGGCAGGGTAAAATACAATGTGCATGTCTTTGGACTGTGGGAGGAAACCAGTGTACCCGGAGGAAACACATGCAAGTACAGGGAGAGCACGAAATCTCCACACAGAAACGCCCAAGCCCGGGACTTGAAATTTGCGTCAAAAGATGTTTTAAGACTCCGCATGCAAGAGAATATTTTGCGACTTAAATACATATATCTTGCGAAAGATGCGAGTAAGTTGCCCGACAATTTGTGACTGATTTGCGAGAAACTTGTGACTGGTTTGTAGGCAGAAAAGCAAATCTCCTGTCATAAATCACTCATGTTTTGTTCGCTTCCTGTTCTCACACCATTCACTTTTATTTACGTGTTATTAGCGCAGACAAAATGCGAATAAAATATGAAAGATGACAAAGAATATGGCAGAGGCCAGCAAGTCTCAAAAATTTCCCGAAAGAGCACTCTGGAACACTTTGGAAAGTTTCAAACTCGTCGCGTGTCCTTTGCGAACAAAAACGAATCATTTGCGAGTAAAATGGCAACTTTGCGACCGTTTTCTCGCGACATGTGCAGATTGTCGAGTACAGTTTGACACAATTGCACGTAGGAGCCTCGTTTTGCGACGAATGTTCAAAATTTTTCGCCATGAATTCACGAACCCAGCGACCCAAATGCCATGCCACGAATGTCGCGCCACAAACCCGACAGCATTTTGCGAACGAAAAGCGACAGCCTTGAATTGCCAGTCGTGTTCCGATCCCACCTTTCCTGTGATCATCTCACCACCTGCATTTCCTTGCATGGCATTACTGTAACTGTCTTCATTAAACATTTTTTCCAACCATGTGTAAGAACCTCCCATGATAATCCTAGTTTATGAACTTAAACCCAGAGCAATAAACGCCTGGACGACTTTTGAACCCCATGAAAGCGCCTGGCTGGATATCAACCCAACACGGAAACACAGCAGGAGACTATAACCCAGGACACAAACACCAGGAGGAGCAACCAGAGGACTTCAATGCTCTCCACAATGCTCTCCATAATCTCCACTGAGCTTCTCCAGCCCATGAACATCAAACCCTTCCCTTCTGGAAACACAAGGATGTGTAGTGATGGCACAGGGGGTGTTTGGATGCACATTCCTGTAGAGAAACTGAATGTAAACACTGAGGATTAGTGGATGAGTTGATATAATGACTGGAAGCACCTCGGGGAAGCAGGAGCACCTTCCAGGCTGATGCTTTGTTTACTAGTAAAGCTCTTCCGGAGAGATCCGGGGCTGGAGCAGGCATGACACTGGATCCACACCGACACTCTCATCGCCCTTCCCTGTTCGAGCACTTCGACTACAATCACCAAGTGATAGAGATCCGCTTCAGCGCACAGTGGAAACACAAACAACACACAAACACGCGCACCAGTAAACAACAACAACAACAGCCACAACATGCAAAAGTATTTACCTGCTGCGATGATTCATCGCCCTTCCTAAACACGGCATTGTCTCTGGACGCGGAAAACCGGCCGGTGTGTGTGTGTGTGTGTGTGTGTCAGCGTTGAGCCAAAGCCGAATGAAAGTTGACATCATCCGTCTCCTTTTACTAAAAGAGCGCCGGCTGCGCATGCGCGCCGAGCAGCATTCTGGGAAATGAAGTTTTCGAATAGGTTCCAACGTCCACACCTGCTTGTGCTCCTGTGTTGTGTGTTAACGCGGTGGCGTTGTGGTTAAACACACAGGGCTCCCAGAAAGACGGTCCTAGGTGTGCAGATTGCATGCTTTCCCTGTGCTTGTGTGGGTTTCTTTGGGGTACACTGATTTCCTCCACCAGTCCAGAGTCATGCACGTGAGGCCAATCCGCCCTTCCTAGGTGTGAACGGTTGTGTTTTGGCCCTGTGATGGTCTGGCGCACTGGTTAGAGTGTACCCTGCCCCTCACGCAGTGTCCGCTGAAATAGGCTCCAGCCTCCCATGATGCTAGCAGGGATAAGAGTGTATGAATAAATATGAATTAAATGGTTAGAAGGTTCTTTCTGTATCATTTTAAATCAGTAAATCGTGTCTAAGCCCAGACTGTGCACTATACCATCACCATATGAACTGCTTTATAATATGAAGAGTAATCAAGATAATATCATAATATCAGCTAAACTTCATAGGCTTAGTATTAGTAAACATATGCAAAAGTCTTCGTTTGCATGTTGTTTAATGAAAGATGAGCATTGCTAAGCAGGGCATAAACTGAATGCCGGTCAGCCTCCCTTCTGAAAAAATCCAGCCTGGTCTGAGCAGCCACCAGCTGTCCAAAACGCAGCTTACTGGAAATGGAAATAGATTTTGAATTACTCTTACTGATGTAATTTTCCAGATAAACATTTGCTTGTTCAAGTAATCAGGAAGCTGGGAAATAATTTGAATGATTGACAGGTTGAGTGTTCAGGAGGCTGGTCAACAAGTCTTTTTCTTTCTTTTTTTTGTCTAGTAATTTTGTCTAGTTATTATTGTGTAATTTCCCTCAAAATAATTTATTTACAATGTTGCATTAGCTTAGATAATTCAGAGTCTGTTTCCATATTGACATTTAGCTGTATTTTGAAACAGCTGCTCATACAAAGCTGGATTTTTCAGCAGGACTAACACATTATTCTGATTACTCACAGGGGTGGCATGGTGGCATAGTAGTTGGCATGACGGCCTTACAGAAACAAGGTCCTGGGTTAGAGTCCAGGGCTCTGCATGAAGTTTCCGTTTCTTTTATTTGAATTTTTTGCTTGTGTGAGTTTCGTCCATGTTCTCTGGTTTCCTCCCACAGTCCAAAGACATAGCCCTCATTATTACTTTTTAACTCACCCACGCAGTTTTAGCTACCCTGCGACCCGACCCCGGAACAAGCAGAATAAGAAGAATGAATGAATGAATGAATTACTAATGGTATTTACAGACAGAATCTAAATGTGTCTAAATATAATAAGATGATGTCTAAATATAATAGAAATCATCTTAATTTTTAGCATGTCTGCCTCAGAGTAAGAATGTCCTGGATTCGAGTTCCGGGTTCAGAAAGGGTGTTTCTGTGTGGCGATTGCATGTTCTCCTCATGCTTGTGTGGGTTTTGTCCAGGTACTCTGGTTTGCTGCCACAGTCCAACGAAATCTACATTAGGTTAATTGGAATGTCCAAATTGCCCCTAGATGTGAGTGTGAATGTGTTTGTGTGTGTGTCTGTGTGTGTACGTGTTGGCCCTGCAATGGACTGACAAACTGTCCAGGGTGTACACCGCCGTCAAAAGATTAAGCAAGACTTCCCTGCGGCCCTCTTAGGATTAAACGGCTCGGCAAATGCATTTATTTATTTATTTTCTTTTAAAAAAAGAACACACTAATGAGGCATTAATAAAGGCCAGAGAGTCAATGTCCTCTTTATGATACGTCTCACTGAATTGCGTATCACTTGTTTATTAGTTATTGCTTTTAGCAATGATATTAGAACGCTTTAGGAGTACCCGCCCCCTTTGTTTAGATTTTCTTTCCTCCATATTGAATTATGGAGAGGAGGACATTTATCTGGAACCTTATCATGTAGTGAATGTTTCCTCCTTCAAGAGCAGCACACCAGGGATGTTCTTATATTCTCAATTCCCTGAATGGGAAGGTAAAGCATCCTGAACAAAAATCATTCATCATGTCCCTTTCAGAAAGTAAACCAATGCATTAATTTAACAAAATGTAAGTGGCTTGCTGATGATTTGCAGTAATGCATGATTTCTGTAACTGTCTCCTTTTCCCCAAATGGCCAAAAATAGAATTATGCATTTTATGGCAAATGGAAAACAAAGACAGAATGCAAGTTCCCTCCAAATAAACTAGTCAGGTATACTGGTCCTGCTTTCAAGAAAAAGATAAATAGCATGTGTTTTATTCTTCAAATTAATATTTTATTAATTACAATAAAATGAATATTACATTAAATTAGTAGAGATATAGTATGTAATCTCAGGGCAGATCACCACTGCACTGAAAACTCATTTTTGAAAATCTAAAATGTTTTTGTACTGACTGATAATGTAAAAGTAATAAAATAACAATCAATAACAAAATTAAATAGGCTGCTTAATGTTCTTAAACAGTACTGTGCTTGTAGTACTATGTTATAATATAATAAATACAGGATACAATAATTTCTGTACGTGTTATCTTTATTTAATGAGCAAAGAGATTAGTTAAGATTAAAGATATGTATAAATATATAGGTGGTTTACAGTACAGTGCAAAATTTTAGATCCTCCATATCAAAGTGGGTATTAAGTCAGAAATTATTAAGTACTTTGTTGAACTTTAAACACAATCTTCTCCAAAGCTGCATGCTTTAAAGCTGAAAAGCCTTTGCTTCAATTATTATGGGATATGCATTATTATGCATATAATGGGATAATGCAAAGAGTGTGAAGGCAGATATGAAGCAAAAGAGGGAGCATAAAAGTTATTTATATATTATTTTATCTGTTTTATCTATTTCATTTTTTTCACTATTATTGCTAAAATTACATTGTTTACATTGTACATTTTTACATTGTTTTATATTTTTAGATAAAATAATTCCACTGAAATTTAAAAGACTTCTTGGCATAAGTTTTTTTCTTTGCACTCATCACTAACTCATTTTCACTCTCATGTTCGGTAACAGTGGCTATGAAAGATAAGATATTTCTTCTCTAAATCCTGTTGTTTTCTGTTTGCCATTTTTAGGCACCTTCACTTTAGGAGTTTGAGCATTTGCTTATATTAGCCTGAAAGTCTTCTGGTTTCGATATACTGACTACATGACAGATTCAGGTCTCTTAAACTGCTTTGGAAATTGGGAAGATTTACATTCAAGACTTTCACAACCGAAAAATGAATGGTAGGGTAGGTGGGGGACATTTCCACATCATTTGCTTTTCTGAAAATGAACATTTCATTCAAGATGCTATCTTGCAAAATGCACAGCTTAAAGATTGCAGTATACTTAACTGCTGTATTATAATCATCCAATAAAATTCATTAGTCTATGGATAATACACAATGATATGATGTACGGTTTGTCCTTTTCAGACAGAAATAATTGGTATTTTTTTAAGTATTGAGTATAATGGCAACATCCAACCAATTATAATCAAAGTTTAAAATGAAAATTAAATATAATTGCATAATTGCACGAGGCACAAACATTTTTGGGTATGAGATCTGGAAACTGGAATACCCGGAGGAAATAAGTGTTATAAAATAGTTAAAAGCACCTAATAAAGCAATATTTTCACCTTTTAAGGTCACTCAAGGTCAAAGGTTGGTGTCTCATTTTAAAGTCCATATATTTTTTCCTATTGGTGTTCCATGGCACTCATTTAGAAGTTCTAAACACTAATAAATTTTCTGACCATGGCATTCCAAAATCAAATCTCTGGGATTCAGGTAGGGTAGAGTCCCCACCTAGCAAGATTTTTTCCACAGTCAAACTGATAAACAGAGACAGACAGATTAACAAACACTGGTGATTACAATAGCCCCATCAAGACTTCACCCTGGGTGGAGGTAACGCAATGTCCCATAATATTTATATAATTCACAACCTTTTATGTCAATATTAATTCTGTTTCAAGAGTGAAGTCTGAGTAAACGGTGCTTATTTGTTTGGAGACAGTGTAGTCAGTCATCACCTACACGTCTCTCAGCAGGACCATTTATACAGGACTTACCTACGCAGTTGATCACCTCTCCACGTCAGCAAAGGCCAGCAACTGACTCCGTCAACCGCAAGTGTCTCTGTAGCTTGAGTGCATGCACATACTGTTCTTGATACTTGAAATAAATTATTTAAAAAATTGACTGCATTAAGGAATTAAGTCACAGCAGATTTAAAGGGAAAAAATAATTCGACCAGCAAGCTCAAATATACAGTTTTTTAATAATGGTCAGATTTTTCTATTAGCTTTGAAAATGGAAAAGAGAAAGAGCTTTCTTTTTTTTCTTTCAGGATGCTTTTAAATATGCAGGGTTCAGTTTATTTGACTCAAATTCTGGTATGAGTTCCTCTTGGTGTGGATTGATAAGGCAGGTAAGAACACAGCAGTTGCACTCAGCTGTGAACCAAAGCAACTGATGACAAGCCATATGAGTGAAGTGGTCTCTGTTTGGTTCCAACACTCTATTACTATTTGATTGCAGTTACACAGTGGGGTGCTTGGAGAGCAGTTGGGGGTTAGGTGCCTTGCTCAAAGGCACCTCAGCCATGAAGGTGGAGCTGCCTTGACTTCCTCCACCTCCATGGATGAAGTGCCCCTGAGCAAGGCACCTAACCCCCAACTGCTCCCTGGGCGCCCCAGTGTATGTGGCAGCACATCGCTCTGAGTGTGTGCTCACTGTTCATGAGTTTGTGATCACTCTGGATGGGTTAAATGCATAAATAAATAAATAAATACATTTAAATACATTAAAATCAAATAAATCAGAAAGAGATTGAACCCTGAATTGACTCAATTGCAGGAACAGAATAAATAAAAAATAACATGTACTAATCAGTACTTTTTGTAGAACTGTGCTGCTTCTGCAGTCGAAGGACAAAGATATTATTATCACATATTATTTTGCCATAATAAGCACCAAGTACAGAAAACTGAAGAAGTTTCAGAGGGTTATAAAAAATATATGATACAGAACAGTAACTGTAGTATTAAGTCACAAAGTTGTCCTGTCCAGTGGTGAGAAGTCTGTGGGTTGCCATGTGAAAGTCCATAAGGTAATAATCATGCAAATAAGTGACAGCACAATATTACTTGTTAAACATTAATTTTCCGGGCGTCTATCTGTGCCTCATGATGAAGTAAAGACCCGAGGGCAGGTCACTGATTGAATAACTGGCCACTGTTGTCTTCGGGAGTCATGCTGCCACATTATCACATGATGTTCCTGCCCTGTGGTGGTTGAATGGGCAGTAACATCTGACTTACATTAAGAGTATTGTCAAATTATAAAAGGAAAGAGGAATGTGCAGAATATTTCCTAAAATCAGTCTAAATTTTAATACTTCTAAAAATAAATGCAAATAAATAAATAAGGATCAAATTAAAAACATATCCCCAGGATGTTATTGCTTTGCATAGTCAATATAGTAATTTTTCTTTATTCAATTTAATTTTAATGTGAAAAAAAAAAAGGATATTAGGAACCATGTTTTAAATGACTTTATTAATGACTTCATATTTGATTCCCATCCCAAGTTTACAAAATAATGCTGTCACAATTTATTGGGACTTTATTTGACATCGTTTTGTAAACAGTACAAAGGACCTTCTTTCCCAACTTTTTTCGGAATTGTGTAGCATATACCAAGGCTGGTATTTGATAGCAAAGTGCTAGAAGTCATCCAGACATCCATGACCAAGAACAAAACTGGCCACTCCCCCCCTCTCCTGTCAATTACTGCAACATTAGCCAATTGTGAGCATCTCTGAGCTCCTGTATGCAGAAACGGGTAGATAGCATTTTCCTCGGACTGTGTTACACTGTCTTGTGAAGCAGCAGGAGCATCAGTGTGAAAATGATGCAGATGGATAGCTTGAGATTGCCAGGATGCACATTTTAACCGTAACCCTGTTGTTAGCTGTTACATGATAGGGGAAAGTTGAATAGTGTATAGGGTAGATATTGCTATTGTCCAAGGCTAACTGGAAATCAATATAAGGTCTGCGAGTTGTACTTATTAGTTTATTATGTTACGCATCGATGGGTTTTAGAAAACCATCGTCATGTTACTCAGCGATATATAACAGCCAATTAGCATCTAATTAGTGACATGGGACATCCATTTAAAATTAAATCGATAGGTTAGTTCTATACAGCAATGCGCAGGCACAGGACGGACACAGGGCAATCATCCAAGCTATACTTCATGACTGTGGTATTCTGTGGGTTCTGGGCTGAAATGATAAAGTCAAACCCTGTTCAGTAGTTAGTGTATCCATAGCCAGAGTATTAATATTTACTATAAGCAGATCTCAGTCCTATTACGAAACAATTTCAAAGAACCCACATTAGTCCCCACACTTCCACTGTGTCCTTGTTAAAGAAGGGTTAATTAAAGAGTTGCTCTGCTCCTCGCTGTGCTTACAGGCCTCTGGGGTGCAGCTACATGAAACAAAGCTTTACATGCAAAGGACAAGCCAGGAGCAAACTACCTCATTACCAAAGCGGGTTTTTATTCTTTAGTTTGGTTTGCATGTCTTTGAGTACCTCACTTTCCTTTTGGGGCATATATTTTTGCCGTATAATCATAGAATATATACTTTAAATGATTGAAAAATGCCCCACAATATATAAAACAATGACCTTAAGGTAAGCGTTGGTCTATTATCAGTGGTGCTTACAATGCAAAAGGATTATTGATTCCGGAGATGGACAGGAAAGAGCACTTCGATCTGAAAGGGCTTTGATTTAAGCAGGGGAAGGCAAAAACTTTCTCTGCTTCATCTTTTATTGAGGTCACAAAGAAATATATTTAAAAAGGAAGTTTGTCAGGTGGAACTGTTTCAGAGACTGAAGTGTAAAATACTGAAAAAGATCAAAACAGTAGTTAGAATGTATACAGATATATTGATGCATACAGTATTTTGTGTTTTCTGCTTGTCTTCATTCTAACTTTATTTAAACATTCACCAGATTGTGTTATCTCTTCCTCCCTCCTTCTATGACTAGAAACATATGAATGAAGAGCAGTTTTGTGATAAACCTCTTGTATCCAGCTGCTAATTCAGACCAGCTAAGCAATCGCCACACCATTTATCATATAAGTCCTCTTTTGTGTATGCCTTCCTCTTAGACTGAAAGCTAAACTCAAATGAGCGCTGTGTGATTATTCCACATTAAGCCTTTAACAGGGTTCAGTCCAGTTTTTAGACCAGGCTCTGAATATGGATTGCTGGTGAAAGAGCCTAATCGCTGATGCTTTAATGGCCTTCAGCGGGAAAGCAGGATGATCGATTGACCTGGAGTGGAGCACAACAAAGCACTGCTCCTTTCTTCAGCTGCCTATAACCCAGGAGACCCACTGTGGCTCACTTCTGAGCCCTGACACGGCCCCAAGGCAGCAAAGGGACAGCCCCAGCATGTGGGAACAGCCTGGAAACATCAACTTCTCCACTAATAGCCTCTGCAGTGCAGATGCATCACAGAAGACCAAAAGAAGCCAAACGACAGCTATTAAGAAGTGGACTAACAATAAAATTTACAGTGGCTTGCAAAAGTATTCACCCCTTGCTGTTTTCCTATTTTTTTGCCTTACGGCCAGGAATTAAAATGGATATTTTTTTGATTTACAGAACATACCAGCAACCAAATTTTTAAAGGTGCAAAAATATTTGCTATTGAGCAACAAACAAGAAATAGGACAAGCAGCAGCAACAACAACAACAACAACAAACAAACAAAAAACAACCAAGCATACATAACTATTTGCCACCCAAAATCAATACTTTTTGAGCCACCTTTTGCAGCAGGTACAGATGCAAGACTCTTAAGATGGGTCTCTATGAGCTTGGTACATTTGACCAGGCTACTCCTGTTGAAAAACATCCCCACAGCACTGTACTTCCACCACCATGCTTCACTGCGGGGATGGGGTTCATGGGGTGATGGGAAGTGTTGGGTTTGCACCAGACATAGCTTTTTTCTTGATGGCCAAACAAGATAAGATTAGACAGAAAGAGGATCTGAAGATCAATTATAGAAATTGTGAAAATTATCCTGTAAGGATAATTCATCTCATAAGCCTGAGTTTGGTGTGGAAGAGCTTGAAAGTACTGCACAAAACTGTGACCCCTACCTCACTGAACACTTTTGGGATGAATTGAAGCACAGACTGCACCCCACTCCTCCTCACGCAACATCTGTTTCTGACCTCACTAACGCTCTTGTTACTGTTTGAGCACAGATCCTCACAGCCACACTTCAATATCTAGTGGAAATCCTTCCCAGATGATTGGAGGTCATTATAACAGCAAAGGGGGACTAAATTGGGAATGGGACACTCAGAAACCCCATATGGGAGTGTTGGTCAGGTATATACAAATCTATGTGTATAGCATATCTTTAAAATAGATATTATAGACTTTACCACTTTACCACTCCACAGCACCCCAGGTATGACTGAGTACGATTGTGCATGTGTGTGTGTGCATGGTCCCGTGATGGACTGCTATCCCATCTATATTGTATTCCTGCCTCATTTCCAGTGTTCCCATGATAGACTCTGAATTCACCGCAACCCTGATAAACTATATAACAAATCTTTAGTGCATTACAAATCTATAAGGTTTATTGGGTTACTCCCATCACTTAATTTAAGGCAATACCAAATCAAATCAATATTGACCTGGGAAACAGTTAAGGAAATAAATGATGCTAGTAAATAGAGTCCCATCTGGAGTGGTGGATTTGGAGCTGTCATTCGCCCCCTCACCCCGTAACTCTCAAATCTCCCCTGAGATTTCTTAGGCCTCATCTGCCTTTCACCCTCCCAAAATGCATGTCAGAGTGCAGAGTCAAGCGTCACAGGCTTTTAACTATGGGCCAAAGGCATTGGGTTTTGATTACACCCAGCATATGGCTGTTTTATTTGGAGTTCCAATCACAGATGGTGACTCAAACACATCTGATTCCAATTAATCAGTGTGCCATTTACCCAGTGCTGGTGAAATCAAATGAAAAAGGAGCTGCAAGACAATGGTTAACAAAAATTCATTACCAGCTGCTTGATGTCTTAAAAACAATAAAGAAGTATTTTCAAAGTGCAGGTTTTTATAAGAAGAGAATAATGTAGACTTCATTAAGCTGTGCAAGTCTGTGTGTAACTTCTAATAAATATTTCATAACTGAAATCCAGCACTAATGACATTTTTAACATCTATATCTTCCAAGCGAAATTTAATGGGAAAGACATATAAAGGCAATAAATAAAGTGGATCTAGAATAAAAGTTCCCATTACTTCACATTCCTTGTCCTTACACTAGGGAAAATCCATAAATCCATTTATCCTACTAGGGTTGTGAACTTATAGGCTGGAACCTACCTCTGCTGACTCTAAGTAAAAGTGGGGTACACCTTGAAGGGCAATACACACACAACCATTCACATTCAGACCAATTAAACAGCCAATAGCCTAACGTGCATGTTTTTGGACTACTGGAAGAAACCAGAGTACCCGGAGGGAACCCACACAAGGATGGGGACAACATGTAAGCTATACAGAGAAATGCCCTTTCTGAGCCTGGAACTCGAACCCAGGACTCTTTCTGTGAGGCAGATTTTGTGATGATTATAAATGGAGTTTACACACAATGCTATATGTAAAAAAAAATCACTCTTGGACTCTTCATGTACTTTTATATGTCATTATAATCCTGCATACTGCGATGGCCTGGCGAGTTGTCCAGGGTATACCTCGCCCTCGCCCAGAGTCGGCTAAGATGGGCGCCAGCCCCCCCGCGACCCTAAGTAGGAATAAGCGTTTCAGAAGATGAATGAATGAATGAATATCCTGCATAAGCTAGAAAGAAGTAAATTACAAAGGATAAGGTTGGGCGGCATGGTGGCGCAGTGGTTAGCACGATCACCTCTCAGCAAGAAGGCCTGGGTTCGATTCGCGGGCTTGAGAAGTTTCAGGTTGGAGTTTGCATGTACTCCCTGTGCTTGCTGGGGTTTCCTCTGGCTACTCCGGTTTCCTCCTACAGTCCAAAAACATGCAGAGTAGGCTGATTGGCGGTTCCAAATTGCCCCTAGGTGTGAGTGTGAGTGTTGCATGAGTGTATTGCCCTGCAGTAACCTGGCAAGCTGTCGAGGGTGTACCCAGCTCTGGCCCAGAGTCGGCTGAGATGGGCACCAGCCTCCCTGCGACCCTAATTAGGATTAAGCAGCTTAGAAAATGAATGAAATGAATGAAAGGTAAGGTTTTAAAAAGTTTCCACCGTTTAAAGCAATAGTTTTGGACATACAGTCGGCTACACCGGTTTCAGCTCTATATTCCGACAGTCCATTCGTCTGACACCCCTAACCCTGACCTAAATAAACTAAGCAAGGTGCCCATCTTATAGGAGTAGGGCTGTCAGATCAGCGGGCTGTTGGAACATAGAGCCATCACCGGCTACATCTATCTTATAGGTACAACAAACATACTTGGAGATATTAGTTACCAGGACATGAAGATTGAAACATGTACGAACAATTCTTTGCCTCAGGGAACTCTGTACATGTAGAAATCCATACAAATAGTATAACGTGAGATTATGTTGCATTTACACCAGAAAAATTCCATATAAACTATATAGATGCACATTCCAGTAGAGGGATTATGGCGCGCACACACACACACACACACACACACACACAGCTGGGAAAAATCCACACCAATTCCACAAAGCAGTAGCTGACAATGTTCGACTTTAATGAAGAGTGACATCAAGTGGTCATAAAGCAAAGGTGCAAATTCTACTTTTTTTAATTTGTGGGATTTACACCCTTGTGTTCATAACCTCTGCCCATAATGTTATGTTTTTGTCACAGCTGATTTGCTTATTAACAACTTCAAACAAGTTAGGAACAGATTTTTACTTATTTTTTGGAGGGGTGGAATTTGGCCCAAGTAGCACTCCACTAGATTTTGGTGGTGATCTGGATCCAGGCTTTTTAAAGATTCTTTTACAAGCCCAGCAGTGGAGGTTTGGGCTCTCCAAGTGCCCTTCTAGTTCCCACTGTTACTATGATATGCTTGAAGTAAAGGTCCTATAGGCTACAGAGTAGACATGTTTAAGAACAAGTCCATGAATTTATCCTAGTTGGGGTCACAATGGATCCATAGCCCTTCCCAAGAACAAAACCTAAATGGGCACCAATCCATCATTGGGTAACACCAAACACACACAGGAAGTGGCAGGAAAAAGAAGCCCGAGAAAACATACGCTTTATTTTATACACAGGTTTAATGAACCACTGCTGGAGTTGTAACTTCTCATGGATTGATGTGTTGAATGTTCTAAAATGCTTTTCTGCACACCATGACTGTAACGAGAGAGTACTGGTGATACTACATCCTTCCTGGCCACTCAAACCATCTAACCTTTTCCGCTGAGCTTCATTTTCAATGAGGTGTTTCTACTAACAAAGCTTTTGCTCAATCTGTATTTTTTTACACCGTTTTTAAACACTCAAAGCAGCCCTTCTCTGACATTCACACCATAATCCATGTCTCAGAGATCACACTTTCTCTTTATGATGTTTGATGTGAATATTAACAGATGCTTTTGTCCCTGTATGTTGTATCTTCAATATTATTGGAATTGTGCTGCTACCTACCTACCTACTTAAACAGGAGCACATGGAGACCGCAAATATTTGCCAAGCCTATATCTATCTATATATATATATA
>JAOUQZ010000033.1:1481951-1504642 GCA_028564935.1 Neosilurus hyrtlii | reverse complement strand
TATATATATATATATATATATATATATATATATATATATATATACACACACACACACACACACATATACACACACACACACACACACACACACATATATATATATATATATATATATATATATATAAATCCTTAGGCATCATAGTAAAATCTATAAAATTGTTAGAACAGTATTAGTTAAAAAAGCCATTTCCAAAGTTTTTCTGACTTTTTAAAAAATAAAATGTAATTTAAGAAAAACAAAAACTTATCCTGTCTTTTTGTGGATTGTCTGGTTCTTGCACGGTGCAACAAAATTCAGGGATACACCTGAGACAATACGGACATCAATGTTTTCTGTTCATAAAAAAATATATAAGTAAATAAAAACCCTTGCATGATTTCATGTTTACTGCTCCATCACTACAGAACAAAAATGTTGTAAAGTGACTTATTGATAAAAAAATGAATATGCTTATAAACGCTACAAATCATCATAATGGTACGACATCATACGACCTTTCAAATATGCCAAAGCAAACCGAAACAGACTTAGACACCCCTGATTTAGGCTGTTTTACTTCTGCATCACGCCTCAGCCGCTAACTGATTCTACACTCATCCATTGCTAGTGGTACAGGATGGAGAGACAGCCCCAAACCCTTGAGTAGACTTCCAGCTCTGCACAGGCTGTAGACAAGAAGTATAGTGAGAGGACTAGGGATGCACTGCGTGGTGCTAGACGGCCAAACTGGGCGTCCTGTCTCACCTTAAGCCCTCATGTCTGCCATTCCTCTCAAACTGTGCTGCTACTCTCAATAACCAGGACATGAGTATAAAATAGGTCAGAAAAGAGAGGGGTGGTGGGGGATCAGATCACTGAGGGGAGAAATACATGTTTTAATAATCCTAGGACAAAAATGAAAGAGCATGTTCATATCTTAGAAAAAAAAAAAAATCAAGAAAGCTGGCCTGCATCTTCATATTCAATTTCCTGTTGGTTACAGACAGGATATTGCTCATGCACTCAGATGCACAGAAAGTGATCAGACTTGACGAAGAAGATTCTTCAGCTGCACTCTGTGTAATCTGGGAATTGATTTCCTGGGAATGAACATGGTGTCAGTTGGTCCTTTCTCTGTACACTCAAAAACTAAACATGACAAATAGAGGTTTGATCAGTTGTACTGGATTCCTTTATGTAAAAAAAACAGCCTGACATAATGCACAGTGATCGCTACACTGATTGGGTTTCCGGACATTTACTTGCCACGTGCTGAAGCTGGGGCTTTCAAACTTTCCATACGTGTTATATCTATATTGGCATATTTTGAAATGGTCCTTTCGGCAGGAGTGTCTTGACACCCCTTTTTTTTTTTTAAATAAATCTTCTCTGATTTCTGTTCCTATAAAATTATGACTTCAGTGCTGCTTTCAGTTACGTTTCCTTTCATGCCTTTATATACACCAAACTACTGGAGACAATTTGTGGCCAATCACATCATTTCTCACCTCACCAGAAGTCAGCATATACTTCATTTCATGCATGTATACTCAGTGATAGGATTTATTACTGTCATTGTTTTTACCCTGTTACTCTGCAGGTGTGAACAAACCAACAGTGACTTTTTACAAACTGAAATTACAAAATATTTTTTGTTTTTATTTGTGGATGTTTATAATAACACATTCATTACAGCTTGTAATACACACTAATGAGCCATAACATTAAAATCACCTGCCTGGTTCCCACAGTGCATCCCACCACCACCGAATTCCCCAGCAGAGAGACACACACACCCACATATTTTGAAACGAAACAGTGCGTCATCGGCCCAGGCCACCTGCTTCATGGTCCAATTCTAATGTTCACTTTTCCGTAGTAGGCCCTTTTAGCAGTGGATAGGGGTCAGCACAGGCACTCTGACTGTCCTGCAGAGACACAACCCAAGCACTGTGTTCTGACTCTGGTCTATCATGGCATGAACTTTTTCAGCAATCTGTACTGTAGTAGCTCTTCTGTAGGATCAGACCAAATTTACTAGATTTCGCACCACACATTCATAAATGAGACTTGGGAACCCGCTACCCTATCTCTGATTCACTGCTTGTCCTTCCTTGGACCCCTTCAGGTAGGTACTTATCACCGTATACCAGGAACACCCCAAAAGACCTGCAATTCGCTCAGAATGTGGCCCTTGTTAAAGACACTCAGAATCATACAACCGACTGCTTTACCTGCTTCCCATTGCACTTAGGCTTAGGAGTTTCTAAGACTTGCTCAAGGTCAAAACCCCAACCTAGCAGAGGGAAGGAGCAGTTGCAGATTACATGCAAGTGTGACAACGCAAGACGACAGACAGTCATCCTTATATGTCACTCCAGCTTCGCTAGCAAGTGACACAAAAGATTATGAGCACTGAGTCAAGTGAGTAATATTGAGTAGCTCGTGACAGTGGCACCTGCCAAGGAGTGGGATGTATTAGGTAGAAAGTCAGTTCCCGAAGTTGATGCGTTGAAAGCAGGAAAAATGAGCAAGCATAAGAATCAGGGTCTCTCTAAAAGGCACCACACTATGACGGCTAAATGACCGGCTTTATTCATCTCCAAAATGGCAGGTCCTGTGCAGCGGTAAGCACCTCCCAAAGATGGTTCAAGGAAGGACAACCAGTGAACTGGCAGGAATGCCAGTGGTGCCCAAGACTCACTGATGCATGTGGGAAGCAAAGGCAAGTATGTCAGGTCTGAGCCCACAGAAGTGCTACTGCAGCGCAAGCAACTGAAACTGTTAATGCTGTCTATGATAGAAAGGAAACAGTGCAATACAGCTGGCTGCATACAGGGCTGCCTAGACACAGACCAGTCAGGTGGTGTTATTGTTATGGCTGAATGGTATATATTTTATACAGTGCCTTCATTATAAAAATGCTTCAATGGAAAATCTAAGGTTTTATGGCTGTATTAATCTGTCAGGCTTGGTTCATCATTAAGGTAACAGCTTACTGACTAAAAGTCTAATCCATGCCATTACAGCTCCTACTGTCTGGCATCCAATAACACTGCATGGGTGTCACTCTTTTTAATTTAACGCTGAGATATGTGGTGATTTTGTTTAATATTTCTCTTTGCCTTTGCTTGAAAATAATTCTAAGTTATGGCACTGCTTCATGGTTACTTTTGGCTGACAAGTAATAATGTTCGAGTGCATACTACACGTGCTTTCACACAAATACACACAGGTATGCCCAGTCTCAGTTGTATCTAGAAGCAAAAAAAATTACTAAACATGACTTACATAAACTACTTTCTGTAAATTATTGTAATATCTACTCCCTAGCAATATGACCCATTTAGCAACAACCTATTTATCAGCTCTTGGTTACTGCTGGGGCTGTGAAACATTATCTACCCCTGAATAAAAAGGTGGGAAAGTATAACAGTACAGATCTTCAATCTTGATCACAGCAAGTAGATATTAAGGTCGGAGGGAACAAGTATTCATCTGTTTGCTCAACAGAAAAAGAGACCATTTGGATTTATAGAATCTAACCAGCTTTATACAGAGAGGCTGGAACAAATTCACTGAGAGAAGCATGTGGACAGTGGGTGGAGTCTCAGCCCATTTACGGCGGGGTCATGGTTAGGAACGTTTTGCCTGGACAGATCTGGGGAAGACTGACAGGGGCAGGTTAGAAGATCTAGAACAGATTCTACAACTAGGACAGGATATTGGAGCATCAGAGCAGGGCCAAAATGAGAGGGAGGAACGACAAAAAAAATGGTTTGCGGTACCTGAACTCCTGACACCTCGTAACAAATGACTCTCAATCGCCACATCTGTCAGCGGCCAAATTTAGTGCCCAGTACGGTGGCCTGAATTACAGAACCAGGAGTTTATCTTCTCAGAATTTCCTTCCAAGTAAACTGAGAGAATGATTTCAAACTGAAAACACCTCATGTGCATTAAAAAAGCAATACACTTGTGTAAATCTTGTGACAAGTAATAATTACTATTAATAAAACAGTTAAAATCTGTATCAGATGTAACAAACAACTATTCACTACAGTCAATTTTATCAAAGGAAAATTCATCCCCACTGTAAAAGAACATTGTACATTGAGTGGATTAAAAACAAAAACAAACAGAAAAGTTTAGAGTTTTGTGCTTATTTCCATCCTGTAGAAAGGCATGCACACGTGATTAGTAGAGTTTCTGGTGAGTCTCTTTCTTTGCATCAGGACAGCAGTGATCTCAGGCATGCTCAATCACACTCCGATGAAGGCACACGGATCAAGGAGTAAGTATCAGGCAATTAATTCAGCACTTTGCCACACGGTTAATGTTAACTCATGGTCACACTCACACCGAACTGAGGATCCTACCTTTTGGTAAACCTGAATGACATGTTTCTATAAAACAAACACACAATGCAAACAGGTGTCAATCACACGCTACAGGGCAAACATCAGGCAAATATGCAGAAGAACTTACAAGGAAAATAAAGACACAAACATTCCCAATGGAACTTAAAATAATAAAACACCAGGATGCGCAAGAGATGATCGCTTTATAATTTTCCACATTATAAAGCTACAATCTTCAAACATGCGTGGAGTAGCCATAAAAAAAATCTTTCCAGATAGCTACTAGCTTCCTTGATGGTCTTAATGGACCTGGTTTAAAAGTGGTAACTAACATAATGTAACATATGCTAAGCTAGTTTACTAGTGAAGTGCATCATAATGAAGAACTATGACGAAGTTTCTGATGCAGCACAGTGTGTCGGTTTCCTTTCACCACCTTTTCATGAGCTGTACTGACCATATAAAACATACTTCTCTCTCCATGTTTAACCACAAAGGGACTACGTTCAGGAGGGGAGCTACATGAATCAGATTCATCAGTGTTTTCTCCATCCTGCATTGTTCTTGACTCTGAAAAGAATGTTTAATGGTTTAAGCGTACACCACAAGATGTATACGGTCGAACTGAGTTGTCATCATGAGAAGTTAAATTCTGGGTAGATTTTCAGATTTGGCTTGAGAATAAATGGGAAGCATTCAGATAGATGGACAGATGGATAGATAGATAGATGTAAATCAAGAAAAAAAAAAAACCTAATGGGACTCTGGTGTACTGCCAGCATATTGCAGCATAACAACATTAAAGCTGACTCACACAAAAGCAATCTTGTCCGAAAGTACAAGTGAATTTTATTTAGAAGGGAACTGAATAAATTCAAAATAGAATTCACATATTTTTGGAAATAGTTGGTCTCATTCGAAGTAAATAATATCCCTATTTGCAGCTTTGGTGAAAAATTTTTAACTTGTGCAAAATTTTTGAAGTATGATAATTCCCGTCAATGTGATAATCGAAGATATTCGAAGGTTTTCGAAGACACCACTAATTTCCAGAATAATGGTGCTATTTTTGGCAGAAACCAACCGAAAACAAAGTTTTTTCAATACGCGGCTATATCACTTACGTGTGAGCTAACTTATAGTTGTAAATGTTACATTAACCAGCGCAAAGTTGGATGAATTTAAAAGTATTGCTTTTACCTTCAGCACATAAAATAGCACCAGATAATTTTGCATGCTTTTTTTAATAAAAAAATAAAGATTTTATGGCCCATACAACTGAAGAACGCCACAAGAAACTGAACCAAACATAAAATTGTAACACAGGACATGAGCTAATCCTGTTCCTGTTTTAAGCTAGCACCATGCAAGAGAAATTATTTTCTGTTCAGAATCAGGCATGACTAAAACACCTCGTTTTCACTGAAACTCCTGATTTCTGTCTAACACTTAACTGAGTTATGTTTGCACCCTGAATACTCTCTCACTCACCGATCTGCTTAATCCTACCACTGGAAGGCTGGAGCCTATCTCAGCCAACACAGAGTTCTTGCTGTGAGACAGATCTACTAACCACTATGCCACCGTGCCGCCCACTCTGATGAGAATAATGATGTGCACAATTTCACTGTTGAATCTTCATTGCGGTCACTTAACTCTACTCAGAATGTGGCTCCAAATGATATCTTCGGTTTTAAAAGCAAACAAGTTGTAGGTATTTTTTCCCTCTGGTTCACCTACTCTTTCATCATGAATACTATAATATATTATACTACTACTAATTAAACTAAATTAAATTAAAACTACCTAAAATATATAAATGTTTTTTTAAATGGCTGCAAACAATATTTTCTTGTCCTAGTAATTTTCTATCAAAACGCAACGACTTTTCGCTACTCACAAACTTTGTCTGATTTTGAATATGTCAGCATACTCCAGCAGACAGAGTTACAGTATATACCACTAACATTGGTTTCTACTTTTACCACCTCACCTAAAAGCAAACAGAGTCTGTTTAGACAGAAAAAGATGGAAAAGCCTACTATTATAATTTCATCAATTGGTCAGTCCTAAAAAAATGGAACAGAAAGTGGTCATTATATACCAATGATTAATTGGGAACGCTTGTAATTCACTTTATAAACAGCTTTAATTCTAGGTTACTGATAGCCCATGTTTTGTTGTCGTGCAAAGCTGAAAGCACTGGATACTATCTATTCACATTACTTAACAGTGACAACTACAGACAACAGTTCCAGCTTAATTGGAGACACACTTTTGGAAAATCTGATTCCTACACTGAAGGAAAGGTTTCTAAAAAAAAGTGCTCAGTACACCCAACCTGCATTTCGTATCATAAAATTTCGTGTTTGAGTAGAAGTTTTGATTTATCTACATAATGGTTATTTCTGCTTGTCAGCACAACGCTTTTATTATTTATTCACACACACACACGATACTTACTGAATCATGTGATATCACATGGGCAGTATACTATAAAAACATCAACAAACCGGTGACGTAGGCTAACTGCTGGAGTAGGATGCTTAATGTAAGAAATGTTCTTATTAGGATAAAGTAGGAACAAGCTATAGCACCTGATTAAAGAAAAAAAGCATTTTATAGTCTGGAAAATATAGTAAACAGGAAGTTTGTCTGTACGAAGAGTGTTGCTTGTGTTGTGCCTTAGCTTGCACAAAGGAAGCATCACAAGAAGGGTGGGGAAGAGAAAACTCTCATGGTAGAGTTTAATGAGATCACCAAAGTATTAACTTTCCTTTTCATATTATTTCCAACTCCACTGCTAACTGAATTAATTCATCGAGACACAAATCCCATGATAAAAAGTTACCTGTACTTACACCGATAGTTTAAAAAAGTAACCTTTCAGAAAAAAGTGGTAAATTCATTCATGTCTTGTGTGATATTGGATGTGATGTGATGGGCTTTTCTTACCTGCGTGTAAGCTTGGAGGTGAGTTTGGTGAAGAGGTTGGTTGACCCACGGCTGCGTGACTGTGAGAGCGGTGTTGCATCATGGGAGAGAGTGGGTGAGGCAGGAGGTCCATTGTACGTGGCTGTACGCCGATCTCTCAGCTGACCGCCATGGAAAGTGCTGCGGCTCGCCGTGCCTCGTGGGAAACGTAGACGGTCTGGCGGCGTGGCGCTACTGATGCTGTGGGTGGAGGAGCCGGGATTCCGCTGTGAAGAGCCCGTGGTTGTGCTGAGGAGCAGAAAAGTAAGGTCAATGATGATGAGGGAAATTTTTCTGCAAGATTGTAAATGTACCATTTATATACGTACTCTATATACATACTATATGTATATAAGTATTTCTATTTTATACTCATAATACACTGATCTGAGGCATCTGTTCTGTAATAATTGTTCATTTTATAGGCGTGATCATGCCAAACTGTGTCCCGTGTTCACATGCAGTCACGTTTTAATCTGACTCTTTTTAATCTGAGATTTTGAGAATGCTACTGAGCCCATTACTGAGACTTCATGACTTCTGCAAAGCTTTATCAGTACCACTAAAGTCTCTAGGATGGTTGTCATAATACTTTAACATCTAGTAGAGCCTGGAATTAGGTTTAACAGATGCACAGATGCTGCACAGATGCTCAAGATCTGGCATGGCATATGTCATGACAGACTATTTATACAATTTCTCAACTGTATGCCAATCACCAGTAAAACAAAACAAAAGCAGGTTCTAGGTTAAAATCCCTGTAAATAATGAAGAAATTCATTTTAGATCACAACAACAACCATAAGACCTGGAGCCAGAGTTAATGCAGCTATCACACTATTTCACTTCCACCTTATGCATGGAACAAGAAGAAAGCAATTACTTTGGGACAATTTGAATTTGATTTGTATTCATGTCTCTCACTGTATCGGTTTATTAGCTACAACCACTGTTAACTATCCTTGAAGTCACATTGATCTTACCTGGATCATAGGCATAGAACACTTAACTAAGTTTATTTAGAAAGTCATTTAAATTTACTGTCAGACTTGATAGGTTAGATAAGATTAGACATATCCATGTAACATTAACATAATGAAATCAATTCTAGTAAATGTGGCATGATTACACATGGGAAGTTAGCGGGGACAGTTTGAGTACACGGAGGAGAATAGGTCTGTCTCAGATTCGTCAAGACTAGTGCCTGGGGAAGTGGAAGGGATCCCCATAGGGATGAGCAGAAGGTGACAGGCAGTATAAAGTGTTATAAATGCAGTCAGCAGCGAGGTCAGGGGGCATGAGTGTAGGGTTGGAGTCGAGGTATGATTAGTGAGGCAAATGCCAAGCTCATCTTTACTTGGGCCTGAAGAGTTCAGCAGGGCCGTCACTAGAGGGCAGTGTAGAGCGGCAGGTGTGGCCAGAAGCTGACAGTGGCGTGGCTTTGTGGTGCCTCAGACGGACCGAGGAAGATGAAGCAGTGAAAGCAGCAGAGTATGGAGACTGACTTGTGGCGGCACACGCTGGCATTTCACTCAGACTGGCCAAACAGGCAGCAGAAAACAGTGTGCAATTTGAAAAAAACTGTAACAGTGACTGATAACAGACTAAGAGGAAGGCAAAAAGAGAGACAAAGAGCTGCACACGTTTCGCATTATGGTCTCTTTGTTGTGGTGGCTGCAGCATGTAACAGGCTTCAGGCTAGTGCAAATACGAGTGGTGTAAGAGCAGTACATTTCTACAGATACGGCTCGCTGGAATACAACTAAATCTCGAGCCTGCAGCATAACACGCACTGGAATAAATAAATAGATGGATGAATGCTTTAATTATAGCTCCAGAGAAAGAAAATGACATTTGAGATTTGAAAACATTTTAAAGGCTTGAATGTGAATGCACCGACCCAAGTTCGTAAGATAAAAAAAAAAAAGAAGCAGCAGCATCTGCATCTAATCACTGATGTCTGTCTGCAAATGACTACAGCTGATGACTGCAGTGTTGGTCCAGAAATAAGATTCGAGAGGAGCCTCTATAAATGCTGGAATTACTCCAGGTCAACGTTTAAATTTAATCTCACCTCAACGGAGCTTTTTATTAGGCTTCATTTGACAATATGGGTAAAAACAAACCCATTAAACCTGATCTAATCAACTTAGACTCTTAAGATCATATTACAAAGGAATGCAGCTTGAACAAAGACACTTTAATAATTAAGTTTACAGCTATAGCGTTGAATGAAAATCAGTTTGAAATGAAAACTCTAATCGGAAGAAATGAGAATAAGAGTCTCTCAGGTCCTGCTTCAATTTCAGTACAAGGAAAAGGGAAAAATAAGCAAATCTCCTCTGGAGACTTTTTCCATACGTTAGCACCAGTTACAATCACTCAAAGGCGAAATTCATTAAGAGAAAACAAACACGTATGGTCAAATCTTATGGTTCTTACGGGTTACAGCATCGAGCATACCCCATCTCTGTGATTGATTGGCGCATTTGTCCATTATGTTTAAAAACCATCTTGTTTCTTAATAATTTTAAAAAGTGATGAGCTGACCTGTTTTCCTTGCCGTTCTGGATGACAGAGTTCCGGTCCCCAGCATTGCGCTCACTACAAACATATGTATTTCTTCTTGTCATCCCCCCAGACACAGAATTGCTCTGTGGGAAAAGAACAGCATTACAGACACTTCAAATCCCACAAGTACTCTTACAGCAGGATTAGGGGAGAAAAAACTTGTGTTGGTTAAAAAGGTCTGTAAAACTAAAATGCATTAAAATTTATAGAAGAGACAAAGAAACACAATGTTGAATTACCCCTGGGGCAGTAGAGGACTTTTTGCGGTCAGGAATGTCGGCCTTGTTTGGGTTGTTGGCATTGCCCAGCAGAGGACTAGGGGGCGCCACGCCACGGCTCCCAGAAGAGCTGGACTTGCGGGGCTGGGCATTACTTTCTTCTTTGTGCTCATTATCTGCTGTGGTGGTTTGGCTCCTTTTGGGGTAACCCACCGACGGAATGGCTGGTCCAGCTGTATAGAGACATGCAGGAAAGAATAGGAGAGATATAATGTGAGAGGCAGAGACAGACCTGAATTAGGCCAATCACTATATTCTCAATCCTTGGATACCGTCCCAGATGGTGCCAGTATACAGTATGATGGCGCTCACCCTGGTCACTGTAGCGCCGTTGTTTCTGGTTGGAGGTGCTCCTCTGGGCTTTGAGGTGAGATGGTGACTGGCCGTTATTGTGCTCACTGTTGGGTCTGACTTTGGTCAGGGACAAGTTACTGCTGGAGCTGGAGTCAGCAGCATCCAACTAAGACCACAAATAAACAGGACCATAAGCACTTTATATAAAAACTGTTATTCACGTTAATCAACAAACTTCCTCTAATTCAGGAAAATAATCATTTGCCTGTTTCGAGACACATCAAATGTAAATGAATTTTAAATTAATATTCAGCAAAAAAAAGTATGCAATGCTTTTTTAGACCTATAGTTACTTATCCTATAGGTTACACTTCTGCTTCTGCACATTCTGATACTGTGACAAACCACACATCGACCGTCATGAGATTAAAATGTAAAAACTACTTCCTAAGAATCGATAGAATCCAAACCAAACATCCTTTTTATTATATAACTTACAAAACAGAGGAAAAGAGAACCCAGCACCAGACCTGCAGCTTTGACTTTGCTTCAGCAATAAGGATAGCTACAGTTCTGTAGGTCACCAAGCCCTGTATTAAAATCGCAGAACTCATGGTTCTGCACATAACTGAAAACATAAACCTCCCCAAGCTTAGTGCTGTTTTTTCATTTATCTCAGAAGCTGGAGCTGAGAATGTACTCACCTCAGTGGCCTTCCTACCCAGCAGCAGGTAGGTCGCGGTGATTTCATCATACTTCATCCTAGTTAGAGACTCGCTGATCTCCTCACGGGAGTAACCCATTCCCACCATTATATCTACAAAATGAATAGCACAAGTCTTTGATGAATGGAGTAGTTGGTGCACACATGGGGTAGTTTACAATATGTGAAGAATAAAAAGTTACACACAACTGATTTCATCGTATCAACATTTACTCTATATACATACATACACAGACACACACACACACTACACGTGAACTCCATGATCTAATTAGTCTGATATCGCAGGATTAAAAAACATTATTCAGAGTGGATATGCTATAATAACGAGGTTCACTTCTCAAAACTTAAAAACATAAACAAACAAACAAAAAAAACCCCAGCCACAGTTGAGCCGCTGGTGGCAGATTGAACAGCAGCAATAATCCTAGGGAATGGCTAGATTGGGATCTATTGATGGTGTGTTTGAAGGGCAGAGTGCCCAGGGCAGCAATGGAAAGTACAAAGCTCCATCGACTCCTCATCACTGAAGCTCAGAGGCACATTAAACATCAATCTCTCGCGGAAGGAATTATTCCAGACTAAAGCTTTGTTTTAGGCCGAGGCAAAATACAGACATACTGCATATGCATACAGACACGCACACTGCCTGAGGGCTCTGATAGGAGATCACACAGCACAACTGAGTGTGGTTTACCTCACACAGCATTGTCTTGATTGAATTGCAAACCTAAAACCTTCTGTATTCCCAAATGTCAATTACAACATTTGACATAATGAAGACTCTATATTAAACAATAAGATGGAGGTCTTACAGTGTATAAGCAAGTTTAAAATTTTGCTAACTTGTCCAGTGAATATGCCCCCCACCATTGAGTTACAAAAAGAGGACTAGTTTAGTTGTCAGACACAAGACGAGTTCCACTTCTCTGTTAACAGCACTAATGTAAGGGACAGATAATCTTTCAGATCATGTGTTTAGCTGTCATGGTTAAAAACCTTGTGGTGTCTGGTGTTGTACCTATTCTTTTCTGGTCCGAGATGTCGAGCTCTGGCTCCACAAAAGGCTTGAGCTCGTCCTCATCAAACCCTGTGTTGATCCATCGGTCCTTCATGATTTGCTAGAGTGGATACATGGAATTACATAACAGTTTATATTCAGCTTTGACGTTGAGCAAAAGGAATGTTAAATGATTCAGAAAAGAGGCAGATGAAAGAGGAAGAGAGGCGATGAAAAGGACAGGAAGTTGTTCGTTGCAGTCATACTGCACAAGAATAGAGTGGATATATACACATGGGGTTATATATTATGAAATATATTCCACTAAGTTACAATTTACGCAGATATCAAATTCTCAAAGATTAACAAATAAAGTAAATTGCAGCAGATAAAACCCGTCAGTATCTTGCGAAGCACAAACAAAGATGTATAAAAAGAAATAAACAGCATATCATATGCTTTTTGTAGACATTTAGTACTATATAGGTTTATCCAGCATCTCTATATGTAACACATACAGTATACGCTTCTGTATATCTCATATCCTCTTTAGGCTATGCAATATTTATTATAGGGGCTGATCAGTTGGACAGAAACCCAGCAGCTAAGCTTTAGTGTAAGTGAAAAGCCCCAAGCATTAGTCCCTCACAGAGCTGAGTGATGCTAAGTGGGAACTTCTAAATTATTCATGATGTACGGAGATGATGTTTTGTTTCATGCAGTCTGCCAATCCTGTAAGGCTCCATTGACTGACTTGGTAGAAATGTACACACAAGATGACAGGAAGGTCAGCCAAACATCCCTTCCTCTGATTCAGGAGACCCAATCTTGAGCAAAATTTGCTTTGGACCTCTGTTCATGAGCAAGCTGCCGGTGGCTTATGTAGTGAGGTGTGACGTGAAGGTCAAGGAGCTTTTTTAATGGGGTTTGGGGGTGAGGGGAGGATGACTCTAAAGTAAACTGAACTATATTTCTGTTTTCGCTCACCTCAAGTGTACCCCGCTTGATAGGATTTAGCACCAGGAAGCGCTTGAGGAGGTTTTCGCAGTCGGTCGACATGTAAAAGGGAATGCGATACTTCCCTCTTAGCACTCGCTCCCGCAGCTCCTGCATCAATCAGCACAACACAGACAAAGGAAACAGGATATTTAAACACCTAGCTGGAAAAGTAGCAATGATAAACTGAAGGAGTTTCAGCCCGTCACTGAGAGAAACCATCTCAGGCGAGAGTTACAATTCATTTACACCACACTACATGGAAGATGAATTGCCATGTTTCCTAAAGTTGTTCTAAAACTTATTTCACTTTAACGGCCCCATCATCTATACTGTTAACAGAGCTGGGTCTTAAAAAAAAAGACCAGATTTTCCGATTCAAGTCGATTCTCATTTTAAACATTTAATACTGATTCTTAAAATCCCCAATTTGTATTTTCCAGTGTGTGAAGCCTTACCACAGTTAATCTTGTGAGACCTTGTATCCTCGATGAGATTAGAAATGTTCTTGTTTTCGTATAGCAAACCAGAGTTGAATCAATATGGCAGGAGCACCACACGCTCCGAGCTAATAGAAATGTGTAGCTAACGGCATGCTCGGTAATCAGAGCTTAGTACATACTACACTAAAACAAAAATAAACTGCACTCAATAAAGATGAGTTTTAACAATCATTCAACAGTTTATACTATGCAGAAATACAGGAGCACACAGAGAGCGCAAACCTTTAAAAAGCCATCGTACACAGCACTGTTGCAAAAATGTAATTTCCTAGGTCAAAGTTAAATTGCCACCAAATGAGCAATCTGGATCAGGTCCAGATGACATTGGATGTTTTTCCCTAAATTTAATTTTTAAAAATGCGTTTTGCCCATTATAAGACATAAGGCTTTTAAATTTGGAATAATGTTTTGTGACAGATTCTTACCATTAATATAATTTAATCTACCCATTATAAAGACATTAAATAAATTTTTGTAATTTTAAATTAAATCTTTAATAAATAAATATTATTAAATTTTGATAAGAATCAGCCTGATCTCTCAAAAACTGTGGATATCAAGTTGTTAACCAATGGACAGACAAACAAATAAACCCATGCCGATGAAAATTTCCTTATTTCTAAATACCAACAAGTATAGCTCTGCCTGTTCTAACTGACGGACCTGCTTTAGTATGTTATGACCAGTTTCAGCGTTGTTGACAGCAGCTGTCAAGCTGGGGAACTCTGCTAAAATCTGAAGTTGTTCATACTATACTGAAAGTTTCTGTAAAAGCATATTTATGGTATGTTGGATCTGTCATTGTGTTAAATAAAAAGGTACATCAGTGTAACTGCTTTCTTAAAGCATTAAATATTCTTTAAAAAGCATTAAAAATTAATTAAAGCATTAAAAAAATTTAAATAAACTTCATTCTTAATAAACATTAATATTTTTTATATTTTTGCACCCAGTTAGAAGGTTTCTTGTAGAATTTACATCATTTGTTTTCTGAAAATCTGAAAGTGGTACTGAAATGTCCATAACTGAACCAAATCAAATCATCACCTTGTGAAATAAAAGCAAGAAACCAGCGTTAAAACCCAGCCCTAGATGCTATCATTACATTTTTTCTCTATGAAAGACTTTATTCGTAGTGATTTAAACAATTTTTATGCAGGAACAATTCTGGAGCTTCTAGATTAATAGTAAAAGGTTACAGTATGTTGTTTGTGATACACCTCAGGACAAGAACACGCGACTCTGACATGGGTCAGACCAAAAACACGAATCTGAATGTATTAAAATCCAAGTCAAAGACAGTCAAGATTCAGTGGCAAAATGTTTATACAAGGCTTGAGCAGTTTTTGGCACAAATTTTGGGCAAAATATCCAGATGTGCAAAGATAGAGATATATTCCAGAACCCTTCTAGCTGTAAGTGCAACACCACAAAAGTTCAAGTAGGGGTGAATACATATGCAAGAGGCTCTATACCGGGGTACTAGTGTAAGTCTAGGAACTAGTGACATCATTAGAAAGGCACACTGACCTTCAGGTTCTGGCCGTCAAAAGGCAGTGATCCACTGACTAGTGTGTAGAGAATGACCCCCAGGCTCCAGACGTCCACCTCGGGTCCGTCGTACTTCTTTCCCTGAAAGAGCTCAGGAGCGGCGTAGGGTGGACTTCCACAGAACGTGTCCAACTTGTTGCCCAGCGTGAACTCATTACTGAAGCCGAAGTCTGCTATTTTAATATTCATATCTGCATCTAGCAGTAGATTCTCTGCCTAGGAAAGAAAGAGAGAGAAAACAACAACAACAAAAAAGATGAGCAATGTCATGTTACACTGCATACATTTGCACATGCTGAACAAACGTCAAGCACAGACGATTTCAATTCTTTGTCAGAAATGTCAACCGATAAAATTTGACAAAGACAACGAGCAAGAAAATAAAAGCAGAAAAGATGGAAGTAGGATATCAGATACGCATTAATTGCCAGAACCTCCCACGGAGGGGAAACAGGGAAAAACAAAGAGAGAACAGATGTCAGCAAATGAGGTTCTCCTGGTGCTCTTGACATGGTTTTAAAATCGCATGCATCATTTAAGAAGTACAGAGTTCAGGAGTGTGGAGACTGAAAAGGTGAAATGGGCGAGTAAGCGGTCGTGTTACGTTCCCCATCACTCAGCATCTACGCTGTGTTCTTGCTCATGTTTATAGTTAATGTAGTCTCAGTCATTACTCCACCACACAGACAGGGTGACAAAGTCCAGTACTTCTGCATGTATGTGTACTGTTTTTGAAGATACTTTGTTCACAATATTGTGCCATTTCTGTACATTAAAGTTATTAAATACACAGATAACTACCTCTCCAATTGTATTCTGTTATTCTGTGATTCTTCAGAAATCAGCTAAAGGAACAGGATAAGATGAAATTGTTCAAAGGACAAGATACCTTACAACTCCAAGCTTAGATCTTCTGCATACACACTGAACAAGATCTAAGATCAGATTTAACTCATTCAACTGAGCAAATAGCACAATAGAGGAAGCACCCGGGTTTGTTATTATTAATATTCAAAGAAAAAGTGTGCTTTACAAAAAGTAATTATTATCAAATATTAATTTTGTAAAGCAAACCTTCTCTGAATTATTTAAGCACTGACATGGTGTGCGCCGTTGCGTAAAAGCTGAGCAAGCAATACAAAGAGAATGTAGGCTATGTGTGTCACCTCCACCAGCCCTGCTCTTAAAACTCACAGTCCATCAACAAAGGGGGGTGACATGAGCGCCAGACAACAACACTAATAAATCCATGAAATCTTAATATAGCTTTCTGAAAAAAGATAGGCTTCTAGATATACTCCAAAGAAGCAAGTAGGCAAAGTTTGATGAGGATTGGCAAAGCCTTTCTCGAGATATTGTCTGATGATTGATGGGTGTGGAAGAAAAAACTGCAGAAAAACATAGGAGGTCCCAGCTTATTGCCTGCAATGTCTAGTCCTCAGTGAGTGTTAAGCGTCTCGTGTTGTGGTTGTCAGCGGTTATATCAATACAAACTATATAAATATGAAAAACTGTAACTGATAATGGAATTACTTTAATATATTTAAAAAAAAATTTAATATATTCAATTAGGAATAATTATAAACAAATAAATCAGATCTAGTCAATAACAGCTAAATCTGAAACTGCAAACAAAACTATTCAAAGGTTTAAAACACAAAAATCAACAGCCATTAGAGGAAAAACAAAGAGTAATGTATCGATTGTGTGGCATAAGGCCCTGTCCAACTAAACACAACAATGACTGTGTGTATTAGTCATGATGATGATGGATTTGGAGCAAGAGTATGTACGCCACAACTCACTGCTTACCAACTGGACAGCACATAATTCATGCTGGCTAAGAATGTTTTTCATTTTCCTGATATCAGTACCATCGCTAGCCTGGTCAAACTGGGTGGCTGAGAAGCTTTACTCTGCTAGTCTACACAGAGCAACAGTGTTCTGCTTACCTTGAGGTCTCTGTGCACAATGTGTTTTTGATGGCAGTACTGTACAGCTGATACGATCTATAGGAGACATGGAGAGAAACAACAGCATGTTTAGCAATCAAGATGGAGCAAGTCAGGACAAATCGAATGACCCATGATGTGGAGTGGGCTGTGAAAGTCAAATTAGTCACATCGATGGCTTTGGCAGTGTTTTCCCAGAATCTCATTGATTAAAAGTGGGACATGTGTCTGGCACAACAAGGTCTGTAGTGATCTGGATAGAGACACAATCTAGGAGCTAATACCCCATGGTATGGATTATCTGGCTACATATTTTTTCATTTCATTTCCTGATAAAGAAGAAAGAATACATGATCACTTATGCACAAGTTCACATTACAGTGGAGCGTCGAGTGGCGCATGCGGCAACACCATACTCAAGAGAAAATTGGTATAGCATCGATCAAATTTTCTTGTGTCGTGAACATTGTGTCCGTCCGTGTACACATGGGAACCCTGTGGTGATATTTTGCATTCCAATATATAAGCATCATAATGGGAAAAAAAGTCCAAGTGACGGTAACTTCTACTCTATCTTCCCCTCCAAACTGTTACTTGTTTCAAGCCATAAAATAAAATAAAATGCACTTTTTAATAAAATAAAATCCACTTTAACAATTTAAACAGAATTCCACATGCCATATGCAGTAGATATCTTTGTTTTTTGTTTTTTTTTTTTTAAGCTGGCAATATAAACTATTACAGCCATGCAGTGCATTACTTATTTGAATATAAAGGCTTTTAACCCAATCAAATTGAGGAAGCGCATGATGTTCCTTGCACGTGTAACATGTTTACAGAAGTAAACCTATCCAGCGAAATGGCATCTCATTTACTTGTGGTAATATCGGGTTTCCATTAAAAAAATCTAATCTCAACAGTGTAACACTTTCAGGCAATATCAAAACTTTGGGGAGGGGGCGGTCATAATGTGGTAATTGCATGACATTACATCATCGATGACATCATCAAAATGAATTCACATTGAAACCTTGTATCAGGAGAAGTATATATATTTATATAGATTAATTATTCTAGATTGTACATTTTATACTATTCAAGCCACAATGATTTAAACACATTTATAATCCCTGTTCGACACAGACTGCGGCTTTAAAAGAAGAAACATTCCAGGTTGGTGACATGCTTCCATTTTTCGCCTTGTCTGACTGGGGAAGAATCTGGAAACATCCATGTGATGCTGTGATGTGCCTAGTGCTACATCTTGACCCAGATAAGCCAGTCTCCTAGCAGCTGCAGTGCAACACTCTGACGAGGAGGAGGAGGAGGAGGAGGAGGAGAGGGAGACCCTGCATTTTTTTTTAGGCTTACACGACTGACTTACTAAATGTGGTCTAGCCCACCACACGGGCTTTCAAGAATTGTGCACGGAGGTACTGATGGCAGTTAAATCATAACCACAGTGCCAGCATTCCAACACACATTGCAGGATAACAACATGGTCTACTTGAACAAGATGCCATGGCACCTATACAGATGGCTGTTTTATACTGTTTTTAGCACACTGCAGTACTATACCTGTCTAAATTTAGACCTGGCCTCCTTTTCCTTCATTCGGCCGTGTGCTACGAGGTAGTCAAACACCTCCCCTGCGAAGGAAACCACACATTACATTACACAGCATTCATGCAGGCAGTGCACTCCAAATAATAGAGAACTGAAAATTATAATAAAGGATGAAGTTGATAATGAAATTATACAGTTTCCCACCTCCACTGGCATATTCCATCACCAGATAAAGGGTTTTCTCTGTTTCTATGACCTCAAACAACTTTACTGAAGGGCACAGAAAGGGAGAGAGAGAGAGAGAGAGAAAGAGAGAGAGAGAGAAACATCATTTTATTACATATAGTATTTTAAGACATATTTTTCAGTAATAATGAGCATTGTGTGGAGTCATGCAGGTGCTGGAACCCTTGGACAGAATGTGGCAAAAATTAGTTTGTCCGAAATCATCCATTGAATTTTTTCAAGCAAACAAAGAAAAAAAATAAATACACAGATTTTGCTGGAAGATTTTAAATCAGGATTACATATTAAACATTTGCTCCGACAGTAAGTGGTGCATCTGTACAACTAGTAACTAGTTCTAGATAGTAGAAGTGATATTATTGTGTAGGGACGTGCAAATCACAAAAGCAATCAGGACAAATCCAAAACACATAAACATAGGACAAACAGCATCATACATTAGCATTCTCTCAGATCCAGCTGGCGTTTATGTTTGCAGTCCATGCAGAGATCGTCCCGGTACACTGCATTACACGACTGTGTACAAGACTTTTCTTATAACCGGCAGGTGTACCTCAAGTATTTTGCTGGAACTTCATGCTCAATGTTGATTTTCTTGATATATAAACACTGTTATTTTTAAACGGCGATGAGGTACTGCAACTGTTGTGCTAAATTTTAAATGTACTAATATATATATATATATATATATATATATATATATATATATAATAACTATTTGTAGCTGTAATAATATAAGTAATAACAGGAACTAATTTCATGGATATTTTCCAATTTTACACATAAATTACAAATAAATAAATAGCACAGTGTTCTAATCATGAAATAACTGCAATAGCAACCCTGCTAACCTGCTCTTGGAGTAAGCCTTGCCATGTTATATTCCTCACATAATGATACAAAGGTCGCCAAAAAAAGTTGCACACACTAATATGTTGGTGTTCTGCCTTTAGCCTTGCTTACAGCATGTACAGTGGCATCCTGCCACTGTACTTAACAAACTTAAGCAACATATCATTTATTTCCATCCAGTGTTGGGTTCATTTCTCACCGACGTCGTGAATTAATGAGGGGAAAAACTGAACCACTCCATAAAGTCTTCTCCAGCACATCCCAAAAACTTTCAATAGGGTTAAGGTCAGGACACTGGGGTGCCAATACATTTGTGAAAATGATTCCGCATGCTCCATGAACCACTCTCATTATTTGAGTCCCCATTTTATATCCGTGCCCTCAGGGAAGAAAAAGTCCATTGATGTGATAACCTGCTCTTTCAGTACATTCAGCTCATCAGCTGACTTCATTTTATTGCTACATCAATGTTGCTGTGCCTCGACCCGACCAACTGGAGCTACAATATCATGGAGATTACATGCTGTGATCAACGCTAAAGGCTCTTCAAGAAAATATTAGTGTTACCCTTTTTTGGTGGGGCAGTGTATAATAACTATAACAATATAAAGCTATAAGTATTGCAATCTACTGACTGAAACAGAGAAAGGAAACTATTTGGTTAGAACTCAATATCCTACTGTATTTATTCAACCAGAACACCTACAAACTGAACTTCAACAAAACCACATCATGAGTGTGCAGCTACACGTCCACCTAGATTTAACATATCCTGCACCCTGAACCCCTTCCTGTTCTTCTGCTTTAATGCAATGCCAGTACCCAAATTCTGCAGTTTGTTTTTCTTCTACACTAGAAAAGTGGGTCATTGCTATGGAAAAGATAACATGTGATCAAACACAATAAACTTAGTAATGCCTAAGAGGAGACTTGCGCAGGCCAGACTGTCTGATACGCCAGTGTGTGTATGTGTTTGCGTGCATGCTTAGTCCACAGCAGACAGCTGCAGGTGACAGTGTGTGTGTAATCAGAGCAATGCCATGATAATATCTAAACTTTTTCCTTCAGCGAGATTCCTCGTGAGCTCTTCTAGACATTACAGTGAGGAGAGTCGTTTGCCTCACTGTAATGCGCAATGTACGCAAATGCTGCACTGTAATGCCTCACACGAGGGGAGGTTGGTGCCTCAAAGTTGGGGTACAGCCTGAGCTTGCCAGACCATTGCAGGGCAAAATACACACTATTATTCACACTGACACTCATACCTAGGGTCAAACTGGAACAGCCAGTTAGCTTAATATGCATGTCTTTGGACTGTGCTAGAAAACCGGAGTAACCAGAGGAAACCCACAGAGAGAACATGCAAACTCCACACAGAAATGCCTAAGAGCAGGATTCAAACCCCTGTGAATTAGCCTGAGTAGCATAAAGGGTACCTGTGGTGAATCCTTTATATTGCCTTTCTGATTGGCACTTCCAGCCTGGTAGCGATGCAAATTTGTTGGATTTGTTGCTACATCACTGACCCCTGTAGCACAACACATTACTGGCCAGTGCTGAGCTGCACAAACAACAAGCGCAGAAATCGTGGAAAACATTTCTTTTGTTCCTAAACTAAGTTGGCAAAACATTAACTGCATACGGTCATTTTGGATTTACCGTCACGCTTATCTCTGGCAGCATCCTCAGAGTGAATAAAATGTAAGTTTAATGCCCAGAGAGTTTAAGTCACTTCCGGGGAATAAAGAAACGACTGCTAACCCCCACAGTTCAGCCCCTGCTAGTAATCCACAAGATAAAATTACCAGTTTAGTGCTTTTTATGGTCATTTATGTTAAAATAAGCGGCTGTATCTCTTCAAAGTATTACATACGCACAAATTATGCTGTAAGAATGACTAATACCTGTACACTTTAAACACACAGCCATCTAAAACCCACAAAATGTTTTTTATTCTTGAGTAATTTAATGAAGCTGTAGCTTCGCATTTTCTCAAAATAAAAAATGAAATAATATAATAATTAATTAATTATTAAACACAGAGCATTAAGTTTTATCCATGTGGTTACTGTTAGTGTGGGCGGTACATTCTCGTAAAGGACATGTGCAACAGGTTTTTATTTATGTGTATGTTTACTGAAACTTAAAATTTCAGCTAATTCTGCAGTTACTACCCGAACTGTACGTAATGCATTCCTCCGAGGAAAATACTAAGCACATGTTTAGTCCTTTTGCACTCTTTAAGGATTCATTTGGCTTCGTGTTTGCAGTGAAGGCATGTCTGATCAAACGTGCTGGAATTTTCCTGCCAAAAGTCAAACACTCAGTAGTCTAATCTGTGTACAGGATTTGTTCCCTCATTCACCAGTACACATTCACACTCCAATTCATGCTGCACACACAAAGTTCTTTTGCTTATGCATAAAATTGTGTATGCTTAAAAGAATGCTGAATAAAGATTAAGTGAAAAAAGGAAATGTACAGAATTAAGCCAAAACAAACAAACAAACAAAAAAAACCAATAAACTCACACAGATAATCAAGAAAATGCACAGCACTTTGCAACAATAACCAATTCTATGATATTTTCTGATATTATTCTTCTGTTTATTAAAAAAATATGAGATCATTTTCCCACCACAACATTCCCCTGTGGCTCTGTCAGACATATGAATTCACACCTTTTTCTTTTAAACAATGGAGATAATAATTTTGGTAAGCCCAACCTTTAACAATAGAGTGAGAAGTTATTTAAAAGGCTTGATCGTGGAGGGACGAACGGTGAGGATGTGTGTGGGTTGAGGTTGCTAATAATTAGTTTCCCTCCTCCTCAGTATAAACA
>JAOUQZ010000033.1:1448903-1470367 GCA_028564935.1 Neosilurus hyrtlii | reverse complement strand
CTTGTAAATTACATATTATATTTGGGCACCAAGAAAAAACTACCGGGCACCAAAAAATTAAAAATCACAAAAACAAGCTTGCCCGACCGGGCACTAAGGCTCCCGAAGATTTTTCAAGCCCTGATATGTGCCATATTCTTTTAGATAGCTAGTTGGCACCTTTGGCTTTGTTTATAATAATAAAGGGTTAATGCAAAAGCATAAGCAGAACTGAAATTCAATCTTTTTAAAAGAGTTCCCGGTACTTGGCATTTTGGATATGGTTCTAATTTAAAACCAAGTTTCGGTTCCCAATCCCAAATATGAGTGGCGTAATGGAAAACACCCGGATTTATAGCTTTTCTTAAACAGTAGTCCCAGACAATGCTCATCCTGTTTAATCTGTCCAGGTCTCTTTTACCAGTGTGCATGTGTAGCACCACTTACAAAGAGAAGAACTTGATCAGGAGTTGAATCCACCTACACGGTGTGTGTATCAAAGTGTCTACATGCTTTGCAGAGTAGTCTGCTGAACACCTGAAAGTATTTGGGGAAGATATTTTTATTTTGGGTGTGATTTTTTTTTTCTCTGTCTTTGTCTCTGCATGTGCGGTTCATCATGCCCAGTGGGTGCATTTATGAATAATTTTCTTCAACTGTGCAAAATGACACCATGCTTCAGTAAGCTTTTTGAGCCATTGGTATGAGGTTGTGCACTAAAATCCCCAGGACAAAATACCCATACCTCCCACACACTCCCCCACCCATGAGGTGACCTATATGGCATATTTTACTGGTTTGAAATAAGAAATATCAGAAAGCGTGCTCATGAGAAAAGCACAGCAGTAAAACACCATAGAGTGCTTACGCAGGTCTGCAGGCCACACAACAATAACCAGATGTGTCTATGGCTAACAGATGGCACTGGGCAAATAAGCATCCTTATTCTGTCAGCAACGGCCATCAAATAATTCACTACTAATTAGGTTTAAGCATTGCCATGCTGATGGGTATGATGTGAAAAAGCAAAAGTGTGGACTAATATCCTGCAGGCACAACAATCACACGCAATGACGCAGAGAATCCTCCAGTAGTGTGAAGTTCTCTCTGGATCTCAGCAGGTGATTGGCTGTCCTGCTGTGAAGCTGTGAAGTTGGAAGCTCCCCTCCCTCGCTGTTCTCTTAGCACGCTCTCCCAAACAGGAAGCTGCTCGTGGGGATGCGGCCAGGTGGTAGCGAGTCAAGCTTACACCCACAGGAAAAAAACAAGGTACGCGAACACGTGCACTAAGCAAAAAACGTGCAAAAACACAACCAGATGAAGATACAACTGCTGCCAAATGTGCTACATCCATCTATAGGCATACAGACAGATAAAAAAATAAACAGATACACAAGTATCCACAGTCCACAAGTACTGCCTTGCCACTGTTGGCTGCTCAAGTGGAATAACTTAAACATGTCTTATTTCTGTCATTTACATCACCAATGAGTAAACCAATCAGCCATAACATTAAAAACATCATAAACCTGGAGAGGTGAGGTAAATAACATTATAGCAATTTTGTGACAACACACCACACGCGTGATTTGTGCAATGCGCAATCATTTGTGATCGGCGGTAGAGAGCCTGAAAATGCTTCAGTATACGTACTGCAATGAAGTCAGAAGCAGGGTGAGATGTTTTGAGTGGTATCTATGCTTCAACAGAGACAGCGTGTCACGTGTTCTGCCCCTCGACACACAAATGCCACGGAACACTTCATCCAGCTCAGTGCTTTATTGCTGTAGGCTTGGTGAAGCATTTCAAGGGTCTTAGTTCCAGATTATGCAGACTTTGATGTGCCACTCTGGTCTATGGTAAAATTGCAAATGTGCATGTTTTCACAAAAACGTGTATAAGACAGGTCCCGATATCTCATAGCATGCTGACTGATGAAGGTTACTGCTGTATGCTCATGACCATTCCACACTCCGTTTGGTCGCTACAGGAATAGTCCTGAAACTTTTTGATCGCACCTTGGATAGGTCAGGAAACATGCTGGAATGGCACTTAGCTAACAAATAATGGCCTGCCTTTGAAGCAGATAGACCTGCTGCAACTGCTCTGATGCAACACCAAAGCCTGTGTATAAGGAGAGGGCAAAAATGCTGAACATTACCAGCATTTAAATAATGTGGATAATAGCAAACCCCAGCTTTCCTATACACAGACATGCACATACACCCGTGGATACAGAAAAAACCTGTGCCCCTGCTTGCCACATTTCTCTAGTGTCCGGGGGTTGGGGGGGGGAATCATCCAAGTATGATACACAAGTGCAGAACCTAATTAAAGGCAAGTGCTGACTGGATAAAAGTCTGGCTGCTCACTAATAATGAAGGCTGATGTGCCCTGCCCTTCAGCTGGAGCTTCACACGGTCCTGTGAAGTCGTGCCTGGGCCAGATCTTAAGGTCTTCTAGCAAACTAGCGGCAGAACCTGAGGGTAAAAAAAGATCAGAATTCGCAGGTTACTGCTGGACAGGTGCAGATTGTCTGACCAATCTGAGATCAGAGTGACTGGCCTAAACCCTGTTCTCAGGGTGTACTTTACATCCGGAGGCTTCAGCTTCCAAATCGTGCCATAAGTCATTCTGAGCCTTTAAGGCAACAAGAGGAAGGAAAATATACAGCAACCTAATAGAGAGGACAAAATTTCACACAACTTGATATATATAAGTACAGGTTGACAGTACGGCACTGCAGGCACATATCAGCATGCAACATTCAGGGATACTGCAAACCCAAGGTAACCTGACAAACTGCTCTACAGTCACTTACACTGTCACGGCCAAATTATTCTACACAAATGACACCAATGACTTCTGACCAGGGATGGATAAAGAGGTAAAAATATGTATAATATACAATATAAGAACAATAAAAGATGTCATCAATACAACATACACCAATCAGCAATAACATTTAAAACATTATGAGAACTGACAGATTAAATGAACAACACTGATGATCTTGTTAGAGAAAAGTGGGTTGGGGGGAAAGTGAAAAGTAAACAAAAGATTTATTATTAAATAACAAAAACTGAAACCCAAAAAACAGAAGCTCATAAACCACTGCAGACTCAAACAGAATAAAAAAAATAATACCCAAACTACCTCAGATAGACAGACAAACTTTTGTCGTGCAAAACACCACCAAATCCTAACAGGAGCACGGAACATGAACTTGGTAAACAGCACGGAAATGAGCTAAAGAATGGTGGTGAAAAACAAACCTCTGCGCTAAACTTTCCTGTTTTTAGACCATATATGGGGACTTATTAATTTCCTCCAGGCCTGAAGTTGACCAGCCTTGGACACCTTTAAAAAAAAACTCCACCTTAAGGTTACAAAAAAAAAGGAAAAGATTGACACTTGTGCATACACACACTACTCAGATAACCGTATGATGCCTTAAGTGTAAGAAAGAGATAACCCGGGTAGAATAGCGTCCTATTAAATCACAGATCTCTGGTCAGAGGATCTTTGGGTTATACCCTGACATAGAGGAACCCAAATTATTACTTAACCTGTTATGGAATTCAGCCAAGACTTTATTGGGCTCGTTGGCTAATACAAAAGTGACAAGCAGTCATTAAGTAGTAAAGGCATGAAAGCTGCACACTTAAGGCCAATATAAGATAAATATAAAGCCACCCAATAAATTCTCTTCAGCACTATCTATGCTCTGACCAACACTTTCCCACACCTCAGGGGAGCAGATAAAGACAATGCAGCCACAAACAGCAGCACTCACAGTAGAAGGGTCTCTCATCTGACCTAATTGGCAGGCAGCCCACTTTCCCCACTAGTCTTTTAATGTGTTTTTCTCTCCGACTTCCTTCCTGGCACACTCCCTTATTTCATCAGGACATATCACATATATATTGTGTGTGAGGCCATTATGCATAGAACGACTGGAAAGCTCTTCTCCAAGATCTGAGAGAAGTGTTCCCATGTAACTTGAAGAGATATTTTTCAGAACATTCCACCCTAATCCATGACTGTACCTCTAACAGATGACAAAAGAACCCTATTCAGAATACTGACCATGAACATGAAGATGGAAACAACCGAGAGAGGCTCATTACACAGTCCAGATGGTAACTTTACCAAAATAAAGACAATGCCTTAAAGCATCCAGTTTTATCTATGTCTAGACCAATAAAAAATCTATTTTAGCTTTAGGTTCTCTGTAGGAAAATAACCACCTTTATTTCATTTGTTGTGGAGTTCCAGTGCCCTGATTGTTGAGGGTGGACATGAAACACAGTCAATAACATCCACTCATATCATATATAAGATAAGCACAGTGTTCAAAACTGGAATTAAACAGGTGATGGGCAGGAGGAGTGTCGGGATCAAGGAAAGCTGCTTGCTTAGTCATGTTAAAAGTCCACACATCTCTCAGTAAGAAACACACCCCTGCACAGACAGACTAAACAACTGCTCTCAAACGTCAGCTAGACACACTGAGCAGACTAAACACGGCATTTGAGTGAATAGGAGCTGTAATTGAGATATTGGCAGAGGGGCAGTGAATCAATTTCTGCACACCTCTAGGGTGAATTTGAGGGGGGTGGGCTTTATACTCTCCATGGTTGAACTGTCTAACTCCCTGAAAACGAGCTGAGAGAACTCATCTGGTATGAGTCCATATGAGCTTGGTAAAATTCAGAATAATAGCTAAAAACAGACTACACACTGCTACCATTTCTTTTTCGGATTTATTTCATGTTTTTACACAAAAATCAAAGCTATTTAAAGTCAAACTTATACCCAGCAGTGTAATTTTTTCAAACTCTGACACGCAATCCATCATCACAGAACAAAATTAGACACTATTAAACTGTTACTATTGACATGATCAGCTGGAATACTGTTAGTAATGTTACTAGTCTAGTAGCTGACATTTAATCACCGAAGGTGAGGTGGACGTCTCTGAACAGTCTATGAGAAGGACCATCATTGTGACCGTTGAAATCAGCGACGCCGACAGACCCTGAGTCGAATAATTGTTTTTGAATATACTACACAAGAACACAAAGCAAACCAAATCAAAATGTTATAGTTTATTTGAAGGAAAATGTTTACTTGTCTTTAAAAAGTAAGAGCAGCAAAAAAGAAAGCTTACTCTGGAAGAACAAAATGGAGAAAGGGTGGGAGAAATAATGGTAATCAGTGATTGGTCAGAGGTGGGACCATGGTTTTCTGTGATTGCTCATACAGGGAAGTTAGGTATTATTCTGTGAGACAAGCTAAACTAATTTCTAAACTCACAACAGATGCTGTGTTTTGAGCTAGAAAGCCATTTCCAGTTCAAGGCAACCACTGACGTGCTGAAAAGGTCACTAGGTTTATTGCTTTTTGGTGTTGTATTTATTTGTTTATCTTAAGTCACCAAATCTAGTCTTTAAGTCACTTTGAACAAGCAAATTGCTCCTTTCACTATTACAACTGCTACTCTCACTCCGAGCTCGGTTACTATTGCTGCTACTATGGGTACTCTCGCCACTTTCACCATTATACTTCTCTGAGTCCTGTTACTTTTGCATGACCTAATTCCATTGCTAAGATCAATGCTATATCACAAAAGATGCTTAACTCACACATTTTTCTCACAAAATTATTCTAATCGCACAAAAGAAAATTCTTAACCATAGCATGGAATTTAAATAAAAATTCAGGGGGAAAAAATAAAGTCATAGAAAAAAAAACTAAAGCATTTAAAAGGAGTAAAACGAAGATGTATCCCCTCCCCTCTTAATCCTGACATGTTTGTTCTCTGCTGTCGTCACTGGGCCGTTTCAGGTAGCAGCTGATAAATTCTCCATGTGCTGAGGGTGACATGTTATTTGAAAACATGCCTGAGAAGGAAGGAAGGACTCCTGCAAGGATGCACGTAGGTTGGCACTGTGCACATGTCTGTGTGAGCGTCGCAGAGAGACAGAGAGCAACTGAGTGCTCAGTGACTTAAGCACTGGAACATTATCATGGAGTATATCTAATATGGCATCTTAGAACAAGGAGTCAATTCTCTGCTACTGATCTGTGCTCCAATTTCCTCATGAAAAAATAATTACAATAAACGAGTGCATCTCTCTCACTAAAATAACAGGCCAGACAGACCGGTGAGAGAGAGAGAGAGAGAGAAAGACAGAGAGGGAGAGAGGGGCCGCGATGATGAAACCCCATTGACAAAAGAAAAACAGGAAAAGAAATGTTCCAGTGATATGTACTGGAAATCAAAGAGTACTGTGTTAGTAGAAAACTTGGAGATTCTCCATAATAAGAGCATGGATATTACTTTTTATCATTAAATAAAAGTGTCCTTACTGGGTAATTAACACGGATGTTTGGAACATGTTCGATTAGTAAGTAAGTAGGGGATTTGAAAGTAGTTAACAAGCTGAGTAGTAAACTGCTGTTACCAAAAATACATCTACACATTCATCATCATCATCATCATCATCATCATCATAATCATCCTTAAAGCTGACTTGCCAAATAATTGTTAATTATTTAGCCAGTATGCCTAGCACGTACCGCTTTAACAAACCTATGTAAATAGTGAAAATCCACATTGATAAACAAGCTAACTAACATCAGACTGTTAGGTCACATTCCTTCTGAGAATTTGCCTACAATGACTACGTTTAACAATGAGACTTCATTCAGATTGTAAACGGGTTTATGGCATTTGTTCGGACAGCCTCATGACTTTTCAATTCCACAACGTCCTATTTGAAGAATAAAGAAAAGGATACGGTCTTAGGATTTAAATAATATATTAAAGAAAGATTTTAATTAATGAATTACTGAATTTTTGACTCTGAGATCAAGACAAAACATTGTAATAATAAAAAGAAGGAAAAAAAAATACAGCAGGCCAAACACAACAGTTGGTGGGTCCTGCAAAGGTGTATGAGGTCACTGCCAGAACAGCCTTTGGCCCAGATACAGAATGACTGTGTGTGTGTGTGTGTGTGTGTGTGTGTGTTCACAATACCAAGGGATCTGGGGCCTTCCACTGCAAATCAGGACATTACCCGAAAAAATGTATGACTAAGGGGTCGGAGAGAACAAAACATACAAAATACCTGCTTAACAAAACAAAACAAAAAATCTCTGTGCTTTTACTATATCACTCTTTCCACATGGCTGGATTCAGTGGTTGGCGGTCTGATGCAAATCTGGAACCAATAGGAGTAAGCAGTGTTACCAGACACTTGGAATAAAGACATTCACTTCACAAATTCACACAAACAAAGAATCCCTTTTTTAGCAGAACCTCTCACAACTCACGTTGCATGTAAACCCTGATAGATAGATAGATAGATTCCAGGAATTACTAAATTATCCAACACGGTTAATCGGGATCATCTACACCCACATTGTTCCATCAACGCTGTCCGTCAACATGCAACGATTATGTTCAACAGCCAGCTGCTGCTAACTGGCAAGTGCCCCAAAAAAAAAAAGAAAAAAGAAAACACCACCACAGGCAGACTGATCTGATTACAAAGTGTATGATTCTAAATGAAGAGACAGAACTCAAGGTACATGCACTCCTCCCACCCACCGATTGCATAAGAACAGATGGAAATAGTATCAGAGGCAGACTACAGTGAGCAGCTGTGAGTGAGTGGATCAGCCGAGCCCACTGTCTGAGAGGTGCCCTAGAGGGAAAAGTGCGGGATTTCTGAACAGGGCTAACACTTGCTCTAGACTCAAGTACAAGCACAAAAGAAGTGGGAAACTCACGCTGAAGTGCAAAGTATCTGCCACACAGCATGGATAATATAACTAATATGCACTATACAGTTAAGGGATTAAACAGCCCATGTGCTTGACTTATGATATGCAAGCCCTTATTTGATTACCTGTTAATGATCTGCAGTAACGGCATGTCTATCAGCACACTTTGTAGAGTTATGACCCTGTCTTTGACCTTTCAAGGTCACTCAATATATACGTAATAATGTCAATTAAAAGTATGTGTATGATTTCCTGTGTATGATTGTGTCACCAAACATCTGAGACGTCACTCTGACCTCGAATTTTAACCCAGACATTTCAAAATCAAATCCTACTTAGCACTTGGGTAAGGTAGTGTCCTCACCGAGTTTAATGAAAATCCCTGCACAGGCATGGACAGGATTTTGCTCACAGACAAACCGACAAACATACATAGGTGATTACAATAACTCTGCCAAAACTCGGGTTTGGGAATTATAATATATGCAAATAAAACATTCCCTAAATCATGTTCATCAATGTCAGGTTCACTGATCTTGCTCCAGTGGTCGTTAAATTGACTAGAAACTGACGAGGACTCCGAGGCTGCATGCTTGCACGCTGTTAACAAACCTGTGAGACCAGTTCGTGACGTAGCAGATCACGTCACCACATTTGCTTCGTTTTGGAGAGCTAATGCTGCTCGCTCAAAAAAACTGGATTTATTTCTCTGTTATCTACATACTTTCTTGTTCTAATGATTGCAACATGTCTAGCAGGTAAGATTTAACATATTTTAGAATACTCATATCCTATGTAAGACTGGACCTTTAAACAAAACATGCACAGCAAGCGGAGATGCAGGTTTGAGCAAAACATAAGTGAATGTATGTCCTTAATGAAGTGTGATTTAGCAATTGAGTATAACAGCTGCTTATGTCCCACAAAACATGCTGTAGTGGCTGAAAGTTCAAGTGCAAAGCAGCATGTCTGAGAAAAATGGCTAATATTAGTAACCTTATGGATATTGTATTAAATCTAACAGCCTGAATGTTGTGATTACTTACAAGTTTAGTTACCAGTACACCTTTATCTTTCTCTAGCTTATACTGAGTGAGAAACATGTTCAGAAGGCATACTTGATTTTTACTGGTAGGAACCCCAGAGTATGATGGACAAAATTGACTTCTTGCGACTCCGGATGTGAAATTCCAGAAGGAGCGCCCCAAGGTACACAGCAGCCAAGTTGGAAGCAGTGATGATGAGCTTATCCTTTGTGACTATAGGTGGGGTTAGGTTGGGTAGCAATTACCGCCCCTTGTGGTTACTATTAACTTTGCAAAGAAGAGTAAAAACCAGTACAATCTTGTGGTAACACATAGGCAAGTTACCGGACACTGAAAATGATTCGTGTCTACGCACTAAAACACACATTTTTTAATATGTGTAACACCTAACGCACTACTGGTCTAAGCTGTTGCATGGATTCCAGTAGAATTCTATCGGCAAAAAAAGACAACTGTCAAAAAGTTAAGTGGGAAACACCCCAGAAATATTTCAGCTGTAATTTAAAATTTACTGAAGAGAAATTTAAACCTACTACATACTGAACAATTACTTACTTCCAACAGTTTGTGGAAGAACCGCATAGAGGTGTGATGGTCAGTGTCCGCATACTTTTGGCCATATTGTGTTGATGTATCCGATTCTGGTCACACGTCATTTCTTACAAGTTTATAAACTCTACATTATAGTAATAAAAATGTACAAGTCTCAAAGCTTTCCACCTACAGCACACTGAGACCATGTGTATCACTTCTCAAAGTTTCACACCATTATTTAAATATCATTTAATAACAGCCTGTTGTAGGTTTATCATTTTTATATTACTGGTGAGAGACACGCCTTAGGGCCAAGTTCTTGCTAGTTCAAAACCATGCCTGTTCCATATGAAGAAAAAATTAGACTAAGAAAAACATAAGTACAGATTCACTGCCAAATATGATGTCAGCCTGAATACGAATGAGACCACCAACATCCCTCAAGATGATTATCAAAAGCAGCCGTGTTTAAATACTCAGGCCATGACAACCTCTGTATCATTCTGCAGATATTTCAGACTGCACTGACAAATGAAAAATTCAGACTTTTCCCTAACATTGGGTGTACTGATTAAGCTGTGGAAGGGTTGAACTTCAGGGCATTCACTGCCCCAGTGCCACAAGCATTCGCCATGTTCATGAATGGAAAACAAATAAAATCAATAGTCTGGAAAAAGAAGTGCGAGTTAATTAACGGACAGGACACGTCAGCAAAAAGGAACAATCGTCTGCCTCACCATGATCTCTAAAACCAGATCACACTAAAATTGCTCCAAAAGACTGTGGAGGAACATGTGAATGGGGAGCAGTTGAACTTGGGAATCTTGTAGAGTAAGAGGCTTGTCTTTAGCCCCTCCACGATTCACTGACCTGTCTTAGCGCGCCACTTTCTGCACAGAACCATGTGCTGTTATTACTACTGCCACTCATTTGGATTTCTCTACTCCTGCTATTATTGGCTGCCTCGGATATTTAAGGCTACAGGCGCTCTGCCGTCAGCCGTCACTTACCCGTCATAGAACTGAAGAACTTTGGGTTTGGTTAGCTAGTGCTAAAAAGGCTGACTCTGAAATGGGACCACTGAATCGACCACCTTCATTACACTAACAAAACAGTTTTTGGGGGTAAAACCAGGCACATGATATATTTTCCCCTATAAATTATTACATTTTGATAGAGAGAGAGAGAGAGAAGAGAAGAGAGAGAGAGAAGAGAAGAGAGAGAGAAGAGAGAGAGAAGAGAGAGAGAAGAGAGAGAGAGAGAGAGAGAGAGAGAGAGGCACATGATATTGATACGTGGGAGAAATCCGTAGTATTTACCTTTTGAAGACTGGTAGGATTCAGCTGTGTCTTATCAATAATTTTTATGGCCACCTGCAGGAAACAAAGCAGGCAAATGAGTTTTTCCTGACCCTGGCGCTCATGGGAAAACAGCTATAAACTAAGATGGAAAAATAAAATCGACTCAGAATTAGTATGTCATAGTTACACATATTAAACCCTACTCATACATAATACACTAAAATTACATTTAAAAAACACACACATCTGATGTTAAAGTCATTTTATTATAAACCACATCGTTTTAATACTCACTGGACCTGACAGAGTGTAAATGAGGGAGGAAATAGATGAGTGGGAAAGACTAGGAAGAAAAAGATCTGAAAAAAGAATCCTTCATTCAGAGGTAGAATTAAAGCCCACAGACTGAACCATATTTAAACCTCTCACCTCTCGTCCCGTCAGGATGTGCCGTGCCAGTTTAACCTTGGCGAAGTTGCCCTTGCCGATTGTTTTGAGCAGCCGGTAGTTGCCAATGTGTGGGTGCTCATCAGCACAGGAGGCAATAGAGTTGCGGCATCGAGCCCCGGATCGGCTAGATCTTGTGGCACCATCATTTCGCCCGTCACTGTGTGAGGTGTGCTGGAATAAAACAGACATAAGACAGAGTTAGAAGATTTTCTAAAGGTGACACACTTGCAGTTGAAAATCAATATACACAAATAATGTGACCCAAATTTTAAAAAAAGGTTTTTTTTTTTTAATTCTACAAGACCAGATTAGTACTATTTTACACAGGAATCTGTTGCCTCGAGAGTAAACGATATCCAGGCAGGATGTGACATGTTTGACAAAAATGTGACCAGGAGACAGATGCAGCAGTGGAATGCAAAGTAATTCATTTGGCTTATGCAGGTTGAACTGTATTCGATTAAAAGTCTTACTTTTAAAATGTACGACTTTCATCAAGGTAAACCCAAAAAAAAGACTTGGCGGCATGGTGGCATAGTGGTCAGCACGTCCTCCTCACAGGCACACAGTCCTGGGTTTGTTTTCCTGGACCGGGCGTTTCTGTGTGTGCACGTTCTTGCATGTTCTCCCTGTGCTTGTGTGGGTTTCCTCCAGATACTCCGGTTTCCTTCCACAGTCCAAAGACATGCATATTAGGCTAACTGGTTCAGAGGTGTGAGTGTGAATGGTTGTGTGCTGTTACCATCCAATGGTCTGGCGAGCTGTTGTTGGTTAAGCCATTGAGTATCTGAGTATACGTAACTTTAATTCCTAAGAACGTCTGTCCTGCAATTAGGTAAAAACAGTCCACACCTCAGACTTCCTACTCAGATATTGAGGATGACCTCAGCAACCCCAAGTTCAGCAACTGAAGAGAAAATAACATGGCTCCTCATTTAAAGGTTCTGCAATTCTCGTTTTCAGAACCAATTTTACTCTAAAAGATTTAGTTATATGAATGCAGGTTTCATTCCGGTCCATCAAAACACAAACCACAAAAAGCAATTATTCCCTCTGAAGATTAATAATGTTCTGTCGCATACTTTGAAATTAAAGAACTGAAACTTATCATACAACTAAAATATCGTATATCTATTCATCCACCCTACAGTTGCTTAGACTTGTCGAAGCGACTGAAAAAATCTCTACTGCTATTCAAAGCTCACAAAAATCATTAGCCATGTCCTTAAATCCAGGAAAAGTGTTCGACAAAATCGAAGTCCTCAAAGCCTTGACAGTGGGATGGGATGTAAATAACACTGACTAAACAAATAACACCATGTTGTTTCCTGGATTTCAGTTAAGACTTCCTCTTTCTTGCTTGTTCACCATGTTCACTCTTAGTGGCTTTTAGAGACGATTATTTTGCATGAAAACGCTGAACCAGGTAAATGAAAGCATGTCTTTAAAGGCACACAAAGAAAAGTTTAAAACAGCAAGATACCCTATGATCGATTTACTTTTAAGTCTTTATAAACTGATAACTACAACTGTGCCATGATACAAACAGTGAAACACTTAGACTATCAACATATAAAATAACAGATAATGTTACATAAAGCCTAAGGACACAGAAGTAAAGGTCAAGCACTATTTGGCTAAGATTCGGACGGCACTCCGGCATAGTCTGGTGTTTGCATACTTTCCCTGTGCTTGTGTGGGTTTTCTCCAGGTACTCTGGTTTCCTCCTACAGTCGAAAGATATGCACATCAGGCTATGTGAAAACTGATCCAGATTACCCCTAGGTGTGAGTGTAAACAGTTGTGTGTGCTGGTCCTCCAATGGTTTGGTGAGCTATTCACGATGTACCCCACCTTTGCGCAGTGTTGGCTGAGATACGCTCCAGCCTTCCCGTGACACTAGTGGGATTAAGCAGTTTGGCAAATAAGTGAGCTAGTAGATAAGATCCTGTTGACTTGTTGAATCGTGGACAAACCTTATGTGAATCATCATGGCAATGTTAATAATTTTTAAAATGTCCAATCGAGAAACTAGGGTAAAGCTTTGCGGATGGGACATCCCAGGGTGAAAACACACTCTACCTTGAATGTCATGATTTCTCATTCATTCCTAGGAGAATTTTCTCTTTGTTTTTTTTTGTGCAAGTGTCCCCTCATCAGAGTGTGTGTGTAGGTTATGTGACACACTGGCGGGATATCGTGACAAACAGACATTCAATACTATGAGGAGAGTCACAAACCATTATAAAGTACATACCAGAATCCTACTTAGCATCATCAGTCTGTCACCATCAGCCAAGTGTGGTTGCTCAGTAACCATATTAAATTCTCGTGCTCTAGGCTATACATGGCAAAAGAGCTGCTTGTTTTATGGGTTTAACTCCAGCAGCAAACTAGCTTGTCACTGGGAGTAGAAAAGTCACAAAAATACTCACTTGATGAAAGCAGCACTAACTGAGCAGTGGCACGTGTTCTCCCAGGCCATATTTCTGGTGTCTCCTTTTGTTTTGTAGTCAGATAAAGCGCTATCTCCATGTTGACATTTTTAGACTGTGCTGACAAGAGGCATCATCGGCACTGGCAATTTTCAAAATTGGCATCAGGAGATTGTGCCAGCCAAAAAAAAGAAAAAAGGAAAAGAAAAAAAATACCCTCAGCTCAGCAGAGAGGGCAGAGCCTCCCAGAAAGACAACCATTTCAGGAATACTCCACCAATCAAGACATGATGGTAGAGTGGCTAGACAGGTAGACTATATATTGACTACCATCCCTTCTACAGAGAAGCATGGTGACGGCAGCATCATGCTATTGCTTCTCTGTGACACTTGGCAATTGGTCAAAACTGAGGGAACAGAGGTCATCAAAAAATATAATCTAAAGTAGAGGTTCTCAACCGTGATCCTGGAGGACCTGTCCTGCACATTGTAGTGTTTTCCCTGTTCAATCTCACCCACGTATAACAATGAAGTGCTGATAATTAGTTAAATCAAGTGTGTTGGGAACAAGGAAAAGACTAAAATGTGCAAGGATGGGGGACCTCAAAGACCAGTGCTGGGGGAACCTCTGCTCACAGGGGCAAAAGGTCCATCTTTCAATAGCATACAGACAAGACAACAATGGCTTTCACACAAATCCCTAAAAGTTCTTGAGCAGCACAGCCATCGTCCAGGCTTTAACCTCTTAAAGCACCATCTGTGGAGAGATCAAAACTTCACAGATGCTCTCCCTTCAATCCGACTCTTCTTGAGAAGGTCAGCCAGGAAGAATGTAGAGGAAAACTCAAAATGCAGCGGTGCAAAGCTGGTAGAGACTTAAGGACTTTACACGCAGACATTTTTGCACACAGAGTACACACACAAGCCCAAAGCAATTTTTTAAATTGCTTTCACATAGGTTTGGGTAAACCCGTCATTGGAGTGGAGCCGACAGCACGGAGAGTTTCACAATCTCGTTCAAGAGCTGAAACTGAGAGGCGGGATATTAAGCAACTAGAACACAGGCAGCCTTTGCAGTGTTGTGTGGTCACGGGTGAAATATAACTGCTCAGCTTCAGGAAGTGAGTGACGCTGATGCATAGCAGAGACTTGTTGTTCCATTTATGCCTTGGTGGCTTTTTTAGCTTGTTTGTCTATTGTGTGACATCAGAGGAACCTTCTGACTTGTCTACATTACAGTACTTGATATTTAAACGCTAATAGAAACACATGTATTTAATAACTTGCAAGACTTTTGCGAGTATTTCATGCAAAGGGTCTCCTCCCAAGACCACCTGAAATGGGAATTTGATGCTTCTACCTGATACTGAATAAAGGGTCCAAACAGTTTTCTAAATGAGAGATTTCAATTTTTAATTTTCAATATTTTTTAATTCTAAAGTTCTTGTTTTTACTTGCACCAAGGAGGTTATGTTTTAACTACAGGTTGTGTGTTTGTTGGGGATCAGAGGTGAGGGAAGACAAGGAAGACTCCGCTACATTTTGGAGATGATCCGAATAAAATTTTCGATTAGGTTTTTTTTTTTTTACTGTTTGCATGTATGAACGAACATTTGTTGCAAGACTTTGGTAACAATTAGTCTGGGGATCGGCAAGGTGGACCTCGCTTGAGTTATTGAGTAATTTATTTGTAATTTACGGAGGATTGTTTTTTCTGCATAGATATAAATATAAATGCTACCTTGAATGCCGCGAATGCAAAATGCACAGTAATCACAACATACCGGCAAGTTAGCTGCAATGTAACTACGTAGTTTTTGTTGTTTTCAGGTGGACATGATTGGGCAACAAGCTACAGTTTGCATTAGCTGAAATGTTTGCATCGGTATTGGTTTCCATGTTTAGTACTTTACATTCAGATAATCAGATTGTAGTTTCCGAGGCTATAAAGAGGAGCTGGTTCCCGTGTTTTTTTTTTTTAATTTTTGGAACCCCAAATTGAATATTGACTGGCCTTGGGTCAACGAGCAAGTGGTTATGTTGAGTCTTACAAAAACAGTGACTCAAGCCATAATATTTGTGCTTGATAAATTTGGAAATGGCTCTTATTGATAAAATGTTCCAGCTTTGCCTCGATCATCCCAACACTAGTAAAAATCATGACACAGCATCATCACCAAAAGCAAAAAAATGTGTAATTAATTCTTAAATAAATCGACTGCAATAAAGACTGCAAAAACTGAATTGGGTCAACCATGTTCCACTGTATTTCTTTTTAAATTCTGATATTTAAAACATGACTTGGCTACTGCTATCACAATGAAAATTTACAGCATTTTCCTAGGCTTATCGAAAACAAATTCCATTTCTACACTCAAATAGCAAAAGCATAGTATCAACGTACAATGACCAATCAATTTTTTTCATCCATCTCCACCATCACAGGTATTTGTGCAAAAATATGTACTTGTAGATTAAAAAATGAAAATTAAAAAAGATAAAAATCAAAAAAGATAATAATTATTTAATACTTCTAAGGTTAGATATTGACAATATGAAGTTTACGCATTAAAATGGTGCGCTAAACAACGATGCACGGTACAAAATTGATCAAGCAATGATTTCTCTACAGCTGCCTCTCTGTTAACACTAATGTCAAAGCATTAAGGACAGAGGTACCCAAATTAGAACTGAAATCATTTAGGCAGACAGCTGAGTAAAACCTGGTGAAGGCTGCCAGAACCACATGGCTACAGTAAAAGACAGCTGACGAGCTGGAGTCTAAAATAACCACGAAGATGAGGTAAGAAATATGTAAATAATACTTGTAAAAAGGATTACTGACGAGATGTTGCACGCATCCCTGAGAGTGAGGCTAGTCGTTCCACTTGACTGGAATAGGAGCCTTTTCACAGTCTTCTACAGCACTACATACAATCAGGGTTATTGTCCCAAAATCTGCACATATTATGGAAAATTCCATATATGAATAAATACACAATATTATAGAGTACCTTCAAATTAAAAAATAATGAACAAAAAGTATCAGCTTGTCTTGAAAATATACACGGAAGGTAAATTTTGGACAAATATGAGTTGAAAAATTCTGAGGATTCCAACTGAAATAATTTTCAAATAAGGACGTTTATCATAAAATATTTTCCATTTAAAATTAGATAAGCATGTGTCGTTAACTAAATCATGTACTGGTGGCAATATCCCCGATTTGTTTGGCACAGGGCAGATCCGAATACATGCGAGGAAGTGTCCAACCAAAATTTCCACTCCGACTTCTCTATCGCTTGTGATAAGAATTTATTATTTGTATTTCTTTTCAATCAGATGCAGTTTTTATAAAGCACATCCAGGCATGTAACTTTAGAACAATCTGAACCAGATTCTGAAATGTTGATTACACGAGCATGTGAATACATGTCCGTCCAAGAGTGTCCACTCTGAAATCTAGGTTTATGCCGTCAGTAAATTAACACAAAAGATATTTCTATCAATAAAGAGTCAGAAAAAATATCCTTTTGCTACATATTTTGTATACGATACATTTAGAATCTTACAGGCTGCTGATTTGGATACAAGCCAACAATGAAAGTGTGTCAAACTCGAACTTTGTCCACTCCAAACCCTTTCGAACTTACAAACTTGAGGCGTCCTATATTTTGTTGTCTTCCCTGAATTCATAGATTTATTTCTACTCGTAAAAAGTCACTGGTTATGTTGTTCAACTTTCAAACTATTTCTAATAGACTCAATTGGCTCAAGTTTTGAAACCCAGATTATATATGTATGACATATAATTATTGGTACCCTGACTGAATGAAGAAACAATTATTTCATTACTCACAGAATAAAAAAAAGCAAAATTGCTTTATAATAACATCATTTAAAAATAATATTCAGTGAAAAAAGTGTTTCAGGATTTTCAATCACAGCTTACTGAAATACATCAGCATTTGTCGGAGTGGACATTATTTGGACATCTCACAGTGTTTGATTTATTTTAATGGCTACTATAACCTGCATGTGCCTGCATCTACTAATCTTACTTAGTTGCTTTCTCTTGCAAAATCTATGGCTTTGCTTTTCTTACTTTTGGTGATGGTGTACTGTGTGGGTTTTGTGTATGTTTACGGGTGCATGGGGTTCCTGAGTTCTAACCAGAATAACTGAACTCTTACTACTATAAACAGTACTGACAGATAGAGTATAGAGATAGTACTGATAGTTTTTAAAGAACTTTTGCAGGCATACTTTCAAAGGCCATAACTTCCAAGAAAATAACATTACAGACAAAATTTTTAAAGTTTTTATAACCTTAAACACTTGAGAAAGTTACTACTTAAAAGAAACTAGCAAATTAAAATTCTTTATTTTTGACCCCTTTGTGACTGATTGCTCTATGAGACTGTGAAAATGACCATAGGGTGTTCTGAAAGTATGTGTGTATAGGTTAAAAGCTATCATCAGATATTTTTGGAGATCTGCAGTTCATGTTTGACCAGATGCTCTCAACACCACCATCACCTGCAGGATGAATGTTCCAGCGGGTTGATCATGAAGAACCTACCTAACTTTCTACCTCTAATGAGGCGAATTACTCTGTCTCCCCTTTCAGAGCAGAACAACATGTAACCCTTTTACACCTAAGAGAAACTGCTAGATTTTTATATATATATATATATTTATTAGGGGTGCCGGAAAAAAAATAGATTCATGTCTGAATCGCGATTCTTATTTATTAGCATTCTGAATCAATCCAAATTTTCAAGAATTGATTTTAAAGATCATGGTTTTTCAAACATTTCCAACCTTACACACAATGTGTACCATTTGTCCAGACGCGGCCTCCATTGTGAATTGTTCCAGTGAGTGGCGGCTCCAGCATTAGCTTTTAGACTATCTTTGACCAGCATGAGGAAAAAGAAATACAAGCCAGCGCCGTCTTCGCTGAAGGCAAATGCTTGCACTTCGGATTTTACATTTTCCAGGTAAGGAGCTTGACGTGATATATGCGGTGCGCAAAATAAGAGTCAAGTATTTCGGGAACACTTCAAATCTCCGAGCCCACATCATACGCCATCACCCGGAACTAAAAGAACCGGAGCAGCAGCACGACCAACTCCTGACCAACGCACACTCCATCACTTCACTAAACTCCCAACCAACTCTGAACGATCAAAGCGGATCAGTACATCTACAAAACCAGCTGTCTAGTAATATCATTTCTTTCTTTCTTATAGAAGATTTGTTCCTAGCTTATAGAAAAATGTAATTACTCATGAAATTGGCTGCCTTTGTTTGTAATGGCTATGAATCAAACATCGGTTTGAATCAAGAATTGATTCTGAATTGAATCGTAACCCCAAGAGTCGGAATCGAATTGAATCGTGAGTCGTTGTTCGATTCACATCCCTAATATATATTATATAATGGAAAATAACATAGGTCAATCAGTTTATTGTTAAGGTTAGATTATGTATTACATCTGCCATATAAGTCCCTGTGAATTAACCGTTACTATAGAAATTACAGATTCTTCGAGCATAGCAAATCTTAGCGATCAGAAGAGAGAACCGTTATAAACGTGTTAAAAACTATGCTTGCCAGGACAAACTCTCCTGAAAGACTCTTCCTCTCCCAATTTTTTTCCAAACTGCTTTCTCCTACTAGGAGAGGCTGGAGCCTATTTCAGCTGACACTGGGCGGAGGTGAGGTACACCCTGAACAGTTCGCCAGATCATCACAGGGCCAACACACACAATCATTAATACTCTCTCATACCTTGGAGCAATCTGAAACAGCCTAGTAGCCCAATGTGCATGCCCCCCCCCCAAAAAAAATCATAAATGATCTTGAATTTAGTGCTAACGTGAACTCTAAAACTGACATTACAAATATAAATTATCTGTAGACATACGTCGCTGTGTAACTGTTCAAATCACTAACTGAAGGCTACTGAGTGCCACATCTCTAACGGATTAAAACAAGCTGTTGAAGAAAAAAACTTACACATGCAGAAATGTATCCAGGACCATTATTAAGAAAGTGTTAATTAGGAAGATCAACCGACACAGACATGTCTAGAAAGCCGTGAAATATCCACAGATTGCAACAAACCCCCAGTCTATGCATGCTTTTCTCAGTAAGAAAGAGAACAATGTGAACAGAAGTGATCTGTACTGGCAGTGTGAGGATATTTCTGTGAATGGTACTAATGCCACTTCTACAGGAACAGTCCTGGCGCTCGTCTCAAATTTGGAAGTGATTGTCAAATAAACCCGTATCCAAGTACGACTTGTCAAGAGGTCATTACTGAAGATAGCACAATGTTGATACTGAGAACTTTTTACTTATAGGGTACTAGATCTGTGTGATAAAATATTCCACTTAAAAACATATTGGAAATGTTTAATTCTCAGTGTAAGCATTAAAACATGTTTAGATAGGTACACAGCAAGTCCCAGAGCGAAAGCTCCAGTGGCTACTATTTCTGTGGAGCCCTCATTTCAAGTAGACAAAATTAGAGGAATACAAAAAAGGTATACGCAGCCATCTAGGACAGCAGAAAGCTCATTACTGAATAAAATCTTTTAAAAAACTACAGTCTTTTCAGATAACATTCATCATTTCAATACAGTCCTATTTCTTACTCAGATCCAAACTTATTAAAATAAAAGGAATCATTTAATTTACAAACCCAATACCCCCCATGTTCCAGTCTATTCAAATGCTTTTTATACTAATAATCCCTTCCCTCAATAGTTTGAATTCTCATTATGCTGAAATTTTAAGCACTAAATCCATCTACTGCTTCATACCTGGCATTGGGCCGAATCCCTGGACATTCGTCCTTGGTTTCTTGACAGTTAAAGAAAATTTCCCCAAAAAACTTACTATAGTGATGCGATGTCTCTTGACCGAATGCGAGCCCTTCATGTTAGCATTGATTAGGTGAATGGTGTCCAAGCAGGCAAGAGCTTCGTTTTTGGGGACGCTGGCTGCTCATCGATCCACAAACACGAACTGATGCTCATGTCTGCACCCTGTCCTTAGACTGTAGTGAGAGAGGGGAGGGCTGAGTCGCTCCTCTTTCCATACAGCTGGCTATTAACACTTACACACTCCATCAGCCTTCAGTGGAGCCGCCACACTGCATAGTCTTAGACATGTTCTCTCATTACGGTCATCCTCAAACCAGATCATATCCACCACAGTATATCTTACGGTTCATTTCCCCCGTTTCTTTTATTTATGTATATTTAACTTGCTGTTTGTATTCCTCCTGATCTTTTTTTCTTATTTTAGGACCCTGGGACCTCATTCTTACACTAATTTTCAACCACAAAATGATGCTATTCCATTATCATGCTCAAGGCTACCTGTGGGTGATAACCTAGGCTTTAAGCCTCAAGCCAAAAACATGCTTGCATTTCTGATATCATGCATACAGCACAGTAGCTAGACACCCCCCCATCCCCAATCAGAGAAACAATACCATGAGTGAACGCAAACTGATTAAAAGAAAAAATCTTGATCTAATCGTAATGCAGCTGAGCTAGCAGGAAGCTAAAGTAAATACAAAGCAATTTTGTACAGCTACATGTGTATTTATTTACACCAATGATATATTGAACGTGATATTGAACGGCTAGTTCACGTCAGCTAGCTGTGGTAAATGGCTACTGCTTAGCATAGTTTCTATACTACATTTCTTATAAATACATAAACTAAAGGCTGAGAACGGAAAATCGACTCATGATTTTAGATATATATACTGCGATGGCCTGGCGAGCTGTCCAGAGTGTACTCTGCCCTCGCCCAGAGTCAGCTGAGATAGGCACCAGCCTCCCCGCGACCCTAATTAGGATTCAACGGTTCAGAAAATTAATGATATATATATATATATA
>JAOUQZ010000033.1:1430452-1441618 GCA_028564935.1 Neosilurus hyrtlii | reverse complement strand
TGTGTGTGTGTGTGTGTGTGTGTGTGTGTGTGTGTGTGTGTGTGTGTGTGTGTGTGTGTGTGTGTGTGTGCGCACAAATTAGCCCATGTGCTCTCTTGACTTTTTAATACAAGGGGCACTATAATCTCAGTATGCCGAATGGTCACTTTGCTGATTGAACAACACTGACTGACGAGCGTGGAGTGTGTGTTTGAAGTCGTTTGGATGAAGTTGCAGTAGAGAATTTGTATTTGCAGTATTAAGAATGAGTTAGCACAACAATGTCCAAGAATTGGATCGATTTAAACACAACCAACAAAGACTGAGTTTACAACCACTTGGAATCACTACGGTGTTTTATGATCATCATAGATCACAGTAATAAAAGAAAAGCTGTCACGGAAGTTTTCTTCACAGGGCGTGTGTTTTCAGGCATGTTACAAAATAACAGATTGCAAGTGGTCTCATTATTTTGTAGATATTGTGTTTTTGAATTTAGCGAACATTGAATCATAGTCATATAACTTCAAATGGTAAATAATGAAACACTTTCAAGCCAGACTTGATTACTTTATTAAGCTAGCAATCAGGAAAACAACTAACCAACAGCACTTATCTAATTTAGGATTTTATTAATGGCGGGATGGTGGCGCAGTGGTTAGCACATCCACCTCACAGTGCTCATTCCCGAGCTTGGGCGTTTCTGTGTGGAATTTACATGTTCTTCATGTGCTTGCGTGGGTTTTCTATGGGTACTTCGGATTTTTCCCACAGTCCAAAAATGTGCACAGTAGGGTAATTGGCTGTTCCAAATTGCCACCAGGTGTGAGTGTGAAAGGTTGTATTTGTGTTGGCCCTGCAATGGCCTGTTCAGGGTGTACCCCGCCTGTGCCCAGAGTCGGCTGAGATGGGCGCCAGCCTCCCCGTGACCCTAATTAGGATTAAGTAGCTTAGAAAATTAATGAATGAATAATTGTATTGTATTACTGAACAATCCTAAGGATGCTTGTATAGATGTACCCTGTTCCCTCTTAACACATTGCCCTAAATGACTTATATTATGTACTTGTACTGAACCACTTTATCTTATTAGAATCACGGTGAGGTCGAAGTCTATCTCACCCAACACTGGGTGAAGACGGGGGTACACCCTGAACAGCTTGCCAGTCTATAGCAGGGCAAACACACAAATACACACAGCTAATTAGCCTACAGTGCATGTCTTTGGACTGTGGGAGGAATCCTGAGTACCGGTACCTGAAGAAATCCCAAGCAAGCGCACACACACACACACACACACACACACACACACACACACACTGAGCTTGTGACTCAAACCCAGAACCTTCTTGTTGTGAGGTAGACATGCTAACCAGTACACCACAATGCCATGCTGTCACTCAGGAAGTATAAGAATACAGAAAATATGCCTAATTCACTTCGACTAAAAACATATACATATGGGTATAAATGGCAGTGATTTTGAACCCAAACATGCAAGGTTAGCCCCGGGAAACCACATTTTTTTGTTGGTTACCTGAAGTGCAAGTTTAAATGGGGATGTATATTGTGATGCAAGTCCAACTGCTCACTTATTAGTGTAATACTCTTTTAAAACATTAATGTAAGGCTTAAATAACCAAAGGGTAAAACAATCCTGTTTTCTTATCTTACTGTTGCTTATCTACTCTATTATTATGTTTATATAGCATACTGTGGTCCTCTGGTGTGTTGCTAATATGCAGTGGTAAGCATGTTATAGAGGTAGTCCAAGCAAGGACAACCAATGGAGCGGCAAGAGTGTCGTGAGTGCCCAATTTTGATTAATGTGGGAAGTGAAGGCTTGTATTTCTGGTCTGATCCCACAACAGAGCTACTGTAGAAACTGCTGAAACAGGTAATGCTGCTTATGATCGAAGGGTGTCAGAACACACAGTGCATTGCATTGCAGTTTACTGGGGCTGCCTACCTGCAGATGAGTCAGGTGGTTTTAAAGTTCAAACTATGCTATGTTTAAACTGGCTGTTTTTCTTAGTCATCCGTTTAGAAATGCACATGGCCCTGTTTTACTATCTAAAATCTCAATCTTTGCTGACTGCCACAATTGCCATGCTGAGGGTTTCAGTCATGAAGGCATAACTCTTTAAAAATGTTTAAAGGTTGCTAGTGGTACAGCTTTCTCAAGTTCATTAACGGAGAGTGATCTGGCACATTTGTGAATGATTTGGAGTACAATACAAAGGTTTCATTCTGAATTAAAGGTTTTGCATATGGAGTGTATTTTTATTTTCACTTGTCTCTTAATCTCTTATTGAGTTATTGGTGGTAATTCATATTATTCAGTAACTACTCTGAATGAATCAGTAACTAGAGCAAAACTATTAAAGAGAGTAGCTATGTGTAGTTTCATTCAGAAACAGGACATGAACGTCGACGTGTTCTTAGTGCCTCCCACCAAATAAGTCATAAGCAAAGGTTGCATTGTATCTGTAAAAATCTATAAATATATATATATAAAATCCTAATTTAGGTAACTGCTGTTAGTTAGTTGTTAGGGGGTTTTTTTTGAGAAAAAAAGCTTGCTTCACTACTAAAATCTTTGTTTATAGATATACATAATAACAATCTGTTATTTTGTTTGTGATTCAGCATCTGATATTTCACACTTAATGATTTTAAAAAGTGTTCTCCCCTCTTTGTGTATCACAAATGATAACTGATCTATTGTTTGGTGGTTCAAGCCTCAGTACCACCAAGCTGCCCCTGTTTGGCCCTTGAGAATTGCACATAACCCTCAATTGTTCAGTTGTATACAAAAGACAAATGTAAGTGGATAAGGGTGTCTGCCAAATGCTGTAAATGCAAATGTAAAAAATGCATTGCCTGGCTCATTCCTTCATTGCCATCGGTATGCTGAAGCATTTTAAGGGTTTCCACTGCCAATCAAAAATGCGTACCTTCCAGTGTCACAAAACATGTATAACACAAGTCCTAATGTGACTAGTGTAATGACATATGGCAAGTGTCATGTAAGAGCTACTGCTCACTTCTGCTGCATGTGCATTATTGTGCTTAACTCTATTCTTTTGCTGCAGGAGAAGAAAACATTTTGATTTCATGGGCTTAGTTTCTTTAATATAACATACCATTTTGTTTATGATAAAGGAATTCTTATTCTATTTTAAACTTATAATTTTGTTATATATAGTTTACATAGATTTATACAGAGCTAACAGCCAGTGTTTTTTTTCTTTTTTTAAGATGGCATGTTGAAGGTAGGAGAGCACAAAAGCAATCACAGTCCTCTGCTCCAGTGTGATCTTTTAATCCCTTTTTAAAAATAAAATTAACTTTAATTAAATTAGCTTTAATCAATTAATTACTATACACTCATCTGACAATGGGCGAAGGCAGGGTACACCATGACAGCTTGCCAGACCATTACAGGGCTAACACACACATACACACACAATCATTCACTCGTACACCTACAGGCAATTTGAAACAGCCAATTATCCTAATGCATATGTTTTTAGACTTCAGGAGAAAACTGGGGTACTTGGTTAACCCATGCATGCATGGTGGGAACGTGCAAACTCCACACAGAAACACCCAAGCCCAGGACTTGGACCCAGGATCTTCTTGCTGTGAGGCAGATGTACTACCCACTACGTCACTGTGCCACCCACGAACTTAATTAATTCTCTAAAAAATAGGAGTAAGCAACTGTGGCTACTAAGTGCCAGTACACATGATTGTTTTTATGCCTTGTTGTGACACTTAATACATACTATTTTACCAGCAGTCAAAATATATACAGTTCAAGTGCATGACAACAGGATGGGTAACGGCTGGTTAAAAATTCTGAGCAAAACATGGTGTTGTTCATGGGTGGCCACATGGTGAGTATGGCCTGCATGAATTGTACTCTAGGAGGCAGCAGTGCATGTACTAAACAGTAATTTATGGGAAACAGAAAGCCAGTAAGTGGAGCAGTGGGATAAGGCTCTGGGTTACTGATCGGCAGGTTGGGGATTTGAGCACAAGCACTGCCAGACTGCAACTGTAGGACAAGGACCTTAACCTTATTGGCTCATGCTATCTTCATAGTGGGAAAATAATGTAATAAGAAGAAAGCAAACAATTAGAATTTGATGTCAGCAGTATTGATGGAAATTTCTCATTCCTCCAAAGTCAACAAGTTTATTTCCTCTTGCTACTAATTTGTACATCTGAAATAAGCTTAAAATGTGGTTTACAAACAAATTTAAATGAGTTTAAATACTTGGGGTCAACTAACCAAGATAAAGGAGAGTGTGGTGGAGAAGTGAAGAAGAGGGTGCAGAAGAGGGTGGAAGAGTATCTGCAGGAGTGAAAGAGAAGATTTATAAGACGGTATGGTTTGGATACAGTGGCACTGACAAAAAGACAGGAGGTGAAGCTGGAATTATCAGAGAAAGAATTAGGGCAGAATTAGAAACAAATACATTAGAGGGACAGCAGAGGTAGGAGTGTTTGGGGATGAATTGAGAGAGGCCAGATTGAGATGGTCTGGGCATGTGCAGAGAAGGGATACAGGGCATATTGGTAGAAGAATGTTGAGGAAATTTATTAATGTGGTGAGGGAGGACATGCAGGTGATTGGCATGACAGAGATCTGGTTTTCTTATGTGTCTTTATAGTATGTACTAACTCTGAGTAGTGCTTATAACGTGTCATAGTGCTAATAACTTGACTCAAAATACAGAGCTCACCTGACCAGTCTCTGTCATGGTTAAAATACGTAACTATAAAGTATAAGGGGCAGTGGTGACCCGGTGGTAGGGTGCTGGATTACTGATCCCAAAGTCGGGGGTTCAAGCCCCACTGTCAACGGGTTGTCACTGCTGTCCCCCCAGTGCGGCTAACTGGGTTATCAAATGCCGGCCATGTCTCTCACTGTCTATGGTGAGAGGTATATAAAAGAACCATTGCTGATTTTCGTCAAGACTGCATAGCCGTCAGCGTGTTTCTGCCCTGCAATGGCCTGTTGAGCTGTCCAGGGCCCTCGCCCAGAGTTGACTGAGATGGACGCCATGACCCAAATTAGGATTAAGCGGTTCAGAAACTGAATGAATGAAGTATAATCATTTAATTTTAGGTTACTTTTCATTAGTAGTACTACCAAAACTCAGAACTGTTAATTATGATAATAAACTACAGTTTTATGTGCACATGGAAACTCGCATTTTCTTTATCCAGACTTTTCCACAAGGGATAACATTACTTTAAGCTGTTTTTCCAAATCGCATTATCAGTACAGTAACATTAAAAAGGACTAGCCAACTGTTTACCAAGATATTCTGGATATTGCCAGTACCGAGGATCAAATTCATTATGTGTGGAATTTTACTGATTCAATTTCACAGTGTAATGTCATTATTATTTCTGTAGTGAAAGCTATTCATCCTGTACATTCTACTACAATACTAAAAATAACAAATATGAACATTGTGTTAACCAAAACCAGGAATAAGGATCTGAGTATCCTGTCTTTATAGTATGTAACAGACTTTGAGAGGAAATATAATTCACAAAATCCACAACATCGTAAATTATTTGCTATTTGGAATATGACCACTCACTCACTGGTTTTGCAATAAAAGCCTGTACGTGACTGCAGGCTTTTAGTGGATGCTCAGGAATACTGAAATGAACTATTGGCATAAAAGAAGTTTTTTGCAGCACCAGTGCCGATACATTATATTGCCAAAAGTTTGTGGCCGCCTGACCAATCACACCCATAAGTGCTTCTTCAACATAGCATTCCATAAATAGGCTCATTTGTTGACCAAATAGGCCCTTTTGTTTCTATTAGATTTTGAAGTATGACAGTAGCAATTTATGGTCATGCCTATGAGAGATCAGGCACTGATTTTGGGCTTGGGGTGCAATCATTGTTCCACTTCATCTGAAAGGTATTCAGTAGGGATGAGGTCAGGGATCTATGCAGGCCACTTACATTTGCCCACACCACCCTTAGCAAACCATGTCTTCAGGGACCTTTCTTTGTAGACAGGAGCATTGCCATGCTGGAACTCTAAGTTCATTGCATCATTCATTTTCTGAACCAATTAATCATAATTAGGGTCGTGGGGAGGCTGGCGCCTGTCTCAGCCGACTCTGGGCAAGGGCAGAGTACACCCTGGACAGCTCACCAGGTCATCGCAGGGCAGGAACACGCTGACAGCAATGCAGCCTACTCCTTTACGAAAGTCAGCAATGGTTCGTTTACATGCCTCTCACCACAGACACTGAGAGACATGGCTGGCCTTTGATAACCCAGTTAGCTGAACTGGGGGGAAAGCAGTGACCTGGTGGCAGTGTGGCTTAAACACTTGGGATCAGTAATCCAGCACCCTGCCACCGGGCCACCACTGCCCCCCACTCTTAGTTCATATTAAGGTAATTTTTGTTAAGGCAATGCTTTAGCATACATAGATATTCACGTTTGGTAAGGATCCATATATAAGTGTTTACAAACTTTGGCCACTACCAATTCAATGAGTGAGTGGCACAATATGTTGAATCTGACCCTTGGTGACTGTTTTGCCTTAGATTTTCCTTGGGAAGTATTCTTACATGGTAGGTTGCCAGATCTTTTGCCAATCCTCTTCATTTACTGGCATGCATCGGTGTTGACACAGTTGCATTGCTGGTCCATTCAACCTTACATTCACACCTAGGGGAAATCTGGAATTAGCCAATGAGCCTAATATGGATGTCTTTGGACTGTGGGAGAAACTAGATCACTAGAGGAAACCCACACAAATGCTAGGAAAACAAGCAAACTTCATGCAGAGGAGCCCACACCAGGCAGGGGGTTGTAACTCAAGACCTTCTTGGTGTGAGCTGAGAGTGCTAACCACTATGTTACCATGCCCCTGGCTATATGGTGTTTTTAAAAAGGAAAGGAGGCGTTTGAATGCTGGACCATAACTTATACTAATACTCACTTATACATACCATACTCACCATTGTTTGTTCAGCTGTTTGTTTGTTGTTGTTGGGTTGAACCGATTGAATCATCAACTGCAGTCTACATCCACCAAACTAAACCCTAAGGGGTACTCAGAAGGGTATTTAAGGGTATTTAAAAGAAACAACATGATTGCAAACTGAGGATATCTTTAGGGTGACTGTGAACTGGAATAGGAACTACTGGAGGTCGTGTAATGAAGTTGCTAGATGAGGATCATGGGAGTTGCAGACACGAGTATACCGTTTGCTTGTAACCTGATATACCATTTGTTCAGAGTGTGTTAGCATTTAAAGTGGTGTATTTTAAAGAAGTTAGAAATATTAGTTTATTAATTTAAACTGAGATGCTGACAGGTATTGCTCTATAAGTATTTTTAATAATTTATTTACACTACCTTATAAAACTTTTTCATAAAGCTCTGAAAGACTAGTCAGCTGCTAAAACCAAATGCTAAATCATCAAATATTTAAACAGGAATCTTGTTCCCCCGTGCTTCCAAGCCTGATCAAATATAACCTATCGCTGCACGTCAGAGTGCATGTGACCAGTTGTATTAAATATTGATGAAGCCAATTCCTCTACTCTAGGTTTCTGGGCCACGTGTTAGAAGCCACCATACGTTTTTACAAAAAGCAAACAACCAAAAAAAAAAAACCCCACATTTCTGTCAATCTGAACATCTGGAGGCCTAGAGAATTCCTAGAACTCCATTAATAATATCATGAAACTTCCTGGTAATATAATGTATTGTTCTTTCAGTAGTAATCTTTTGCACTGTCTTATCTGTGAATCTCTTGTAATCTGTCATCCACTTAAGAGATGTCTCAGGTTTCCAGAACTTAATCACTACTAAAACCTGCTAGAACGCATCACATTGCTCTGTCAGGATGTGCTCCAGAAGTTCTGTTTTCTCCCAGCTCCTGTTAGACACAGATGCATGACATGGAGTGAATCAGGTCCAGAGCTCCTCCCCTGGCGATGCTGCACACCTTTTATCTTTGTTCTCTTCTTTGCATTCCTCGTGGGGTGAGAGAGAAGCTGATCATACTTGGTGAAGGAAGTAGAGGTTTATGGTAGAACAGCAGTGGCTCTGCTAGCACTGCTGGGACAAAGTGGGAAGATGTAAGCAGCATGTTTTATGATCACTCAAGATAAACTGCCTGTACAATGACTGATCTAGCGTCAAAAGGAGGGAGCCGGGAGCCAGAGATCGAACTGTTTGTCAGGGTAAGAGAAAAACGAGGCATGAAAAAAAGGAAAGGGGAATGAGGCAGGTCAATGGCTTACATCCTAATAATGTTATTTTCTTCCAGTATTGAAGTCTAGTTTGTAATAGTTACAGCCATAACCTATATTTCACTGCATGAAAAGTTCTTTTAGATTCTATTATTATAATAATTATTATTATTATTGCTATTTTACTATGAAGATTAAATCTAGTTTGGGGTTTGTGATGTATCAGCAACGAAACTCCTCAGAGAGAGGATCAGCTGGAGAACCAAATAACTAATGAAGTGCTGATACAAAGGAAATACTCCTTTGGTTGCTTACATACAGTACATGGTGCCTCTGCAAGACACACACAGACACATTCATACACAAAATGTTCATGTTCCCACACAAGTGTTTCAAAGTGAAGTGGAGCATGTCTGATTTTCATAAACTGTACATCGCCCAGTTGTCATTGCTCCATGATGTAAAAGGAGCTGCTCCTTTACTGAAACTGTACACCTATTTATGGTCTCAAGGTGCACCACTATCACCCAAGTGACTTTGTGAGTTGGAGCCCTGGTTGGTGCACACAGCTATCCGTGGCTGGGAGCCCAGGAGTACTAACTGGCCAAGTTAATGAAACCCGTGAGAGCTAATTTGCCTAGCTCCCAGGGAGGAAGGGCTTGGAATGCGCTTATTTCCCTTCACTTATGTTGATCTCTAGCCATTCATTGGTGACTGTAAGCTTCAGCATACAAGGGGATGGATACAAGGGGATCCAAGTATGTTATGAAAATGGCAGTCATCAAATGCCTTGAAGGAAGTGTGGCGACAATCATCAAAAAAATGATCTATACATATTCATGTTTTTTCTTTTCTTTCTTTCTTTTTTTGTTTAAATTCACACCTATTTCTATCGCTCTCAGTGGAACTGTTGTACAGCAATTTGCAATATGATATCGTATTTTTATTTATTTTTTTCTGTTTTTTTTTAAACTACATTTTTCCCAAATAAGAAGATGAATTTCTGCATATTGTCTTTCTCATCTGGTTGAACAACTGGATTTGTGCACAGTTATTGACTTTTTACAACAGCATGGACTTTTATATTTTTTAAAATTTATAATAACTGAGTATTTTTGTTTTTTGATTAAAGATAACTGAAATATGCTCTCTGTTGTCCCACATCACATGGTCCCAGTTGCTCGTGCAGTGCTGCTAATGAAGCCTTGCTTAGACACCTGATCTCTCTAGCATAGGGACAGTTCTAGAGTGTCATTTTTATCATTAGGCTGTGCTCCATTTGTTCCTTATGCAAGATGTATTAGTGTAGTAGTGTTTTAGGATCCTAGCTGTTACCTCATGGTTAGGTTTGTGTGTGGGGTTAAGGTTAGGTTTGGTGTGTTTGCAGATTTACTAAAAAAGTTATGTGTGCATGAAATTTTTTTTTACCAGAGGTGGAGCTTTGGGCAAGGAAGACTTTATTAGATGATGGAGTTGATCAAATTCTGGATCCAGGGATCTTTTAAAGGATTCTTTAACATTGTGAAATTGGATGATTTTAAAGAAAGTGTGGTATAATAGCAGGTCCAGCAGGGGGTGCTGTGTACTTTTTCTTTTCTTTTCATTTATTTATTTATTTATTGGTTGGGATTTGTACTCTCTGATCATGACCTGGTGACACAATGTCTAAAACAATGCTATCATGACTGTCATAGAATATTATATATATCAGTACATTAGTGGAATTTTGTGTGGTTAGCAGTGCTGTGTGGGATTTATTTAGCAGATTACTGTGTGTTTTATATTAGGCTACAAAATGGCAAGCTACCCAAAATAGTGCACTTTAAAGTATGATTTGTGCTATTTCATGAATACTGTATAGACTTTTCTGAAGGTTTCTTTGGATGGTTAAAGATTGTAGCTTGTAAAATTAATGTATTCTACTTCAAATCTTTTCTACCAAAAAAAAAAAACAAAAAAAAGCAAGAAACAAAAAAACAAACAAACAAAAAATAAAAAAACAGAAATAAAAAAAAAAAGAATTTAAGCTCCTAGATGGATTTTTTAAGCCCTTTAATTAAAAATTAAGTTTCCAGCCCATTACTTAAATTTTAAGTTTTCTTCAAATTGTAATTGTTAAATTTCTGCATAGTGACTTAAAGTTTTGAGTTTATTTTAGCTCCCTATTACACAGTACAACTTTGCTTATTTTAGGTATTTAAATAAAGTTATTGTGTAACCTGTGAATGACTATTACCGTTTGCATTGCCATTAAAATTTTATACATAATTCCAGATGTTGGATATGCAGATGTTAAGCCTCAGTGGACTTTTTTTGGATTAGAATGTGGACTAGTGCTTTCCAGATATGAATCGGCTAAATGCACTGTAATATATGCAATGATTCCAACAGAGGGCGCTGTTGTGCCTTATTGCTTTGCTCATTCACCAGATTAATGTTTGCTTTTAGGACACTTGGGCCATCCCAAACTACAGTGTGTTATAACTTCTGCTGATTCTGATTTTCATGGCCTGATTATAGTTTCAGTGAAGTGTTTACTCTTCCCTATAAACTTGTCTGACAGAGTTCAGTAAAGTCTGTGGTCAGAAAGTAAAGAACTTAAAGCTGTGTCATGTGAAAGAGTCATTTCTCAGTGCTGTGTGTTCTACAGGCCGGGATTGATGGAGAGAGCATAGGGAATTGCCCATTTTCTCAACGGCTCTTCATGATCCTCTGGCTCAAAGGTGTCGTCTTCAATGTCACCACTGTGGACCTGAAGAGGTGAAAAATTATTCAACTTTATGCAATTTTACAATAAAGTGTTTATTGTAGAATGCACACACACACACACACACACACACACACACACACACACACACACACACACACTCTCTAGTTTCTGGTTATCAAAAAACTGGTTGCCATTTGTGATCTTTTGTTCAGGAAACCAG
>JAOUQZ010000033.1:1412226-1430352 GCA_028564935.1 Neosilurus hyrtlii | reverse complement strand
ACCGCTGCATTGCACACCAGGATGTGCAGGGGCCTACACACACATACACACACACACACACACACACACACACACACTTTCTAGTTTCTGGTTATCAAAAAACTGGTTGCCATTTGTGATCTTTTGTTCAGGAAACCAGCTGACCTGCATAATCTGGCTCCCGGCACACACCCTCCGTTCCTCACATACAACGGCGAGCTCAGGACAGATGTCAACAAAATTGAGGAGTTTTTAGAAGAAGTGTTAGCCCCTCCAAAGTAAGTCACTGGATTTTAATGGACTACATTTAACAAATGGCATAATGCTCACCCACAATAATAAGAAATATGCTTTTGGCTCAGGTAGATAATGTTTTGAAATAAATAAATAGCATTTGTCAGACTTAAATGTATTATTTTTAATACAATTGAGTTTTAAGGGCTTTGCTCAAGGGCCCAACAGTGGCAGCATGGCAGTACTGGGAACTGAAACCCCAACCTTAACCACTTAGCCACCATTACCCTGTACAATGTATATGTAGTATATACTATATGGGAGTGACACAGTCTGACTGGTCCTCAATGTAGGATTTGATAGACGTTATTCCAAGTGCATATTTTTTTAATCAAAATGATGGACACTCACAGCCTTTTACTGTCACTTGGAGCCGGCGGTGTCTTCAGGATCAGGTTTTAAAAGGGAAAAACAAACAAAATATTGTTTTGGTTTATTTTTCTTTGAGTTTAAAATTTTAAATGAGTCGAAATACACACCATTACCCAACATGCTTATGCTCTGATCAGGGAGCACACAGGGCTCACCTGCATATTCAAGCTTGAAATATATATAAAAAAGAAACAATTAAAAAATGTTGTTAAATATGTTTAGTACATACTTAAACATTTATTAGTGTCAGACTTGGTGGATGCTCCTGAATTGAATAGTAGCCTTGATGTTCCATCGCGTAGACTACTCAGCAACGTTCACCTTACCTTCAGAGAATAATTGTTAATTACTGCATTAGGTATAATTGTCAGTACCATCTAACAAATGATGGAGAAGTGTTTAATGTAATTTTTGGTGATGGAAATGGTAGGTGCTAGGGAGAGGACATTGCTATGGTGGAAATGATAGTGATGATGTTTGACAACTATATGTTATATTGAAAATAATAAGGACAAGTGTCTCAAGAACAATACTAAAATACTTTATGATGTGTTAAGTGTTCCTTTATTCAGGTATATTAAATGTTTTCAGATAAATCAAACTTTATAACTTAATTTTCATTTTTGTTTATTTAGATTTTTAGATTAACTTTTAGATATTGGATAAGGGGCAAATTGGTTATACTGAAGCCTATAAGAATTTTGGAAAATATGAAAATAAATCATAATGGATAGTAAAATGTTTCTCAGATGGTTTTACTGTTAATTTAACAAGCTTTGAAAGAAGAATCCAAAATAGAAAAATGCTATATTTCTGTATTTTTAAAAATATGACCAGAGGACATGAAATTGCTTGTAGTCTATATGAACCACACTACAAGTTGCCTTTATAACTTATTTAAAGTTAACTGCAAAATATAAAGTATTCTGTCTGTTTCTGAGCTTTAAGTTAATGTTTTGAAATCTGTCAGAGATACTATTAAATGACAGAGAGTTGGTATTTGCCTAAAGGAAGTGGAAAATGCTATATTTCTGTTCTCTGTGCACCTCAGATACCCCAAACTGGCAGCCAAGCACAGGGAGTCCAACACAGCAGGGAATGACATATTTGCAAAGTTCTCAGCTTACATCAAAAACTCAAGGCCAGAAGCCAACGGAGGTAGACATGTCAAACCAGATCACTTGATTTTCTGAATGAATGTACAGTAGTATATTATAGACGCTAGTTTATCAAAATTGTAGCGATATTTATACGTTAAGTAATTTCAGTGATTTAAGTGTGTAATGTGGATTGTGGCAGGGCTGGAGAAAAACGTGACAAGGGCCCTAAAGAAGCTGGACGACTACCTGAACAGCCTTCTGCCTGAAGAGATAGATGCAGATAGCATGGGGGAAGAGAATATCTCTAACCGCAAGTTCCTAGATGGCAACGAACTCACCCTGGCAGACTGCAACCTCCTGCCAAAACTCCACATAGTCAAGGTTAGCTGCTCACAAATCTGTACGCAAGTACGACATTGTAACTGCTAATAGTCGAATAGGTTTAACAGTCGAACAATGTGAAATGATCTGCACACTCTGAAGTTTGATACCTGATTGCTTTCCTTTGTTCTGGTTTCTTCCAGGTTGTTGCCAAGAAGTATCGTAACTACGACATTCCTACTGATATGACAGGAGTGTGGCGCTACCTGAACAGTGCCTATGAACGAGAGGAGTTCATCAACACCTGTCCAGGAGAAACTGAGATCGAACTGGTCTATCAGGCTGTAGCCAAAAGGCTGACCAAATAAATGTGGCACAACTAATATAAGAGCAATTAGACTTTATAGGTGCAGTCAGAAGCACTGGTTTTTATAGTAGTTAGTTTTGTATCATTGAAAACAGATCTTGCAATGAAACCACATCTGGTTAGCCAGAATTCTGTTCTGCAACACAAAATAAAGAAATATGATGATCCAGTGCCGGCCAGGGAAGTCTCAGGTCCCTGTACTGATTGTGTCTAAACCATCTGTCAAGATTAGATGAATAGTTTTCCATAAGTTTTCTTTGTTTTCATCTATTATTTACATCATTATTATATAAATAAAGTATTATCTGTCAATGACATGCATATGCATTAAGGCTGACCACTAAAATTAATGTATTAATTATTCTAGTGTCTAATTTGTTGATGATTTTTAGGGCTGGAGATTCTATACACCATGTATTATATAGAAATAATTAATAGCAATCCTCAAGCTGTGTCTTAATGATTATTTAGAGAGAGAACAAATAAGCAATGGGACAAAGTATAAGTGAAACAAAACCTTTAATATAATAATATTTTTTTTAATTCTTGTTTTAATTTCAGCTTTAAAATATTTCATGACTGCCTCTAAATCAGTTCATTAAGATATGTACACTCCTAGCTCAAATATTAAAAGCTCTTTCATTTACACTATATATTTTATTTTGATTTGAAAGACATCCTCTCGTTTTCCTAGAGCTTCTTTGGTGAAGTAAATTTTACTGTGTTCACATTTTACTTATCTTTTTGTCAGCTGATTGATGTTTCCTAAAGATTTAGTCTTGACCTAAATTATATCTGATTAATTTGCAATTTGTATTTTGAGTTGTGAGACAACAGAGATTCATGACATCCCGTAATGCTGTTAAATCACGTAAGGCAGCGTCGTTGGGCTTTTCTCCAACTCTCCTCCACTCTCAGCTTTGCTGAAATAGCACACAGCTCCACAGACTTGATAGGTCCTCATGGAGCTCGCTGCTCTTGTGTGGCTTGGACAAACATTTGATATGAAAGGGGAGTGTGGCGCCAGAGAGGCCTATCCTGTATGAACCTCTACGAATAAAATAATATTTTTACAGTTCAACTTGCGTTATTTCATTTTCCCTATGCACTATTTTTGCTAATTAATATAATTATATAGGGATTATATTAAAGGAAATGGGACTTATAATGGAATTGAATGATGAGGTTTAATGTGTGTGGTTGAAATATAAAATCTGAGCTGAAACAATTTGCCAAGTGAAGGTGAAAAGACAATAGGTAGAGCTAAGAAGGTGTCAAAGTTCTGCATTTCATTGTCTTTTAAACACAAAGAAGCACTGAGCTATCCTTTTCATCATCAGGATAAAGACCGATGACCCTACAGATTTATACACTGACTTCCAGGCTATATATCAAAGCTCTCCTGTTCCTCTACTCTATCATTAGGCTGGAAAAAATGTCCAAACCATCTCGAATTTTCCTCAAAAGAGCCTCACTCCAAAGATCTGCGCCCATCAGATTTACAATAGGGAGCAGCACTATTTACCCGAAGCGAGCTCCATCCAGAAATAACAGAGCAGAAAAATAAATGGAGCCAGCTATATTTTTCCACACAAGTAAGAAAATATGTCCAGGGCTTGTGCCTCACTGCTTAACATAATTAGTTCTTAAACATTCTACGCCTTGGATCTCTGCACTCACGTTTAACATTCTCCTCGCAAGATAATATACAGTATGGCATTAATGTCAAACATGTCCTGTACTCATCCTGGGCTGAAACTCTTATCTGTTTACACAGATACCAGTGATACACTATGGCTCCATGCATATGAAGAGACAGTCCAGAGACACTGATTATATCTTGTCCTCTGGTTTAGATTAAGTGAGAGTTCGAGGTACATACACATAGCCCAGCGTGTCTGCGTGGTTCAATCAAAGGGAACCAAATCACTTAAAGTGTGGAGAATGCATTTTTATTTTAAAATATATGCATTTTATAATTCAGTATAAGAACATTTGACATGCAAGATGACTGCATGGATATGACATCCTTTGTTCTTCTTTTGTATATTCTAAAATACAATCATGGATTTGAATCTTCTTGATTTGAAGGGTGGCACAGTGGAGTAGTGGTAAGCATGTCTGTGTAGAGTTTGAATGTGCTTGCGTGGGTTTCCTCTCAGTACTCCGGTTTCCCCCGACAGTCCAAAGGCATGCACGTTAGGCTAATCCGCTGTTCCAAATTGCCCCACTATGTGAGTGTGGATGATTGTGAGTGTGTTGGCTCTGTGACAGATTGACAAGCTGTTTAGTTTGTACCACACCTTTGCCCAGAGTCAGCTGAGATAGGCTCCAGCCTCATCACAACCCTAGTAGGGTTAAGCAGTTCGGCAAATAAATTAATGAATGAATTGTTTTAATTGAATTTTAGCTCTTTATGCTAAACTTCATTCATTCATTTGCCGAGCAGGTTAATCCTATTAGGGTCACAGGGAGGCTCGCCAATTCTGCACAGGGCTAACACACACACAACCATTCAGATTCACATCTTGGGGGAATTTGGAGCAGCCAATCAGCCTAATGTGCATGTCTTTGGACTGTGGGAGGAGGAAACCGATGCAAGCACAAGGAGAACATGCAAACTCCAGAACAGAAATGTCCTCGCTGAGTCCGGGACATGAACCCAGGACTTTCTTGTTGTGAGGCGGATGTGCCAACCAGTATACCACTGTGCCACCCCTTATGCTATACTTGTCAGCTAATATATTTAGTGGTGGTTTCATCAGACTAACTGGAGACCATTTATTAAAATTTCACTCAGGTTTGATGGTAGATTAATTACTCACTGGTACTGGATGTTAACACTGACTTTTGGCTGCTTAATTGGGTCAAACTGCTTCAATACCAACACAGACTGATTAATGCTGTTAAACGTATTGAAATTCTAATCAGGTGCCATGTGTTATTCCATTCTGCTTATTACCTTCTGCGTGAGCAAAGCGGATGGTACTGTGATGCTCTGATTTTCACGGGAAATTATGTGTGTCTGTCTGTCCGCAGTCCACAAGTGCACGCCTGATCCTAGTAAGTTTTTCCTTTCACTTGAGCTATATATTGTTCATGTTATTATTACTAGACATTTGAGAGCTTACAGAAATTGTACTAAAGTAAAGTAATATTATGATAGTCATTTCATTTAAAATAGGTCTAATGCTGGGATCTAATTAGATAATTAGTAGTTCAACTTCATCTTCACGTTAGACAGAGCATGCATGTGTCCGAAGACTTGGAAGAGGTACGTTTTTAAATTGACATAGTAATTAATATCATGACAGTAGTAATGTTATTAGTAGTATTAGCATGATTCAGGTAAAGTAATATAATCTAAGGACCTGACATTATATATGCTTGCTGGTTCCATGCGAAAGGTCAGTGAACATGTGTGTTCACTCTACCAGTCAATATTGTTAATGCAACCCACAACTCTTCATTAATTTACTTTTTTTTTTATAGAACAGCATATACAATCAGCTTTAAGATTAATGTAGGTTTGGCCAATCTGTCTCCTCAAGCCAGGAGAGAACAACTTCAGCTCTACAGGAGCAAAGCAATACACCATCAATTCATCTTATATAGAGAAAATACTAAAGGGGAGTGTGCAATATACTGGTGTAATGTATCTGATATAAGTTTACTTTTAATAATATGGCCTATAAGTCAGCCTTTATGGCTCCAGCAGGAAGTAATTAGTGGAATGGTCAACTGAGGAAAGGTGGTTGCAATTTTTCTGCAGTGAATATTTCTTCCACTTAAGGCAGAATAAAATCCAAACATCCATCTGTTAAATTCATGGATCATACCATTTCTTAGACGCCTGCCCTTGTCATGGTGGTAATTTAAAATATAAATCAATTCTTCCATAAACGTTTCTATTATCTACTCTTGGTCCTTAATTTTGCAAAATATTGTGAAATCGTAGTCTAGAAAATTCCACTATAAAACAGGATATAATTTTTTATTAAGACATGTCAAAGAAACCCAAATCCGGATTTTCATATGGCAAGAGAATATTGGGTTCTTCCTCAGCATGGGCCTAGTTCCTCAGAGTCCGCAGTGTGAGTTACTTGTGGTGGAACTTGATGGGGATTAGTGCCATGACGGGCGCACGCCTGCGGCTTAAGTATGAAGTTGACGATCTAACCAGAGGAACGTCTGGCTACAGAATACTTAATTCTGGCAAAATATACACACTCTGGACATCATTGATGCTGAGATGGCACAGACACAGTCTTTATTTGCACTGAGTACATATCAAAGACATGGTGTTTGAATATCGTGCTCAGAGAGTCATTAGGGCTAGTATATCACTTAACCACAAAGGTGACTGACTCACATCAGGAATATAAAAGTGATGTTCATGCTTAGTATTTAACCTGGGGTGAAGTGTGCACCATGAATGACATTCAATGTTTGATATTTCAGAAAGGATTCTTCCTGCTGTGGTAGGATGTGGGTACAGAGCCTTTTGCATTACGTCTGGTATGATTAGAATTCTTTTATGACATGAGCTGGTGCCTGAAAAAGAAGTAAGGACAGTTGAGTTCCTCTCCTCTGTCTTCTAGCAGACAGTATATCTCTCCACATAAGAGAACAATCTGTTGGTTCTGTACTCAACCTTGCCCACAGAAGCCATCCCAGATGCATAGTTGTCAAGGAAATTTTCTTTATCATTCAGCTTTATAAATCCCTGCACACTCCCCAGGAAATCAAGAATGTTTGATTTTCCAGTCATAAACTATAAAATCTGTCATTAAAATAATAACATGATTTGGGATATTTGGAGACAGAGCCGGAATCTAAACGGAGAGTAGACATGGGCATCAGTGAAACACTTTGGCACACCCCGATGGCTGCAATTACCATGTCATTTTCCAAAACATAGGATCAGAAATAACTGGCATGGTGTCACAGAGCCTGTATGTCAGTCATCAGAAAAGGCCCCTTAAAGCACTGTTTAGTGTTACCAGTTCATTAGTCCTTAATTAACACTCGGCCCCTTCAAACAGTTTATGCGGCCATTTTTTTTTTTTTTTGGATGACAACCATGCCCATGCTCCACTATGGCTGGCTACATCTGAAGATGGAGTTTCTGTCCAAATATTTCACATTTTACTGCTTGGCCCAGACCTATGGAAAAGGCCTGTGTTGCATGAATATTTGGCACAAGTCAGAGCTCTGTCCTGTCGAATGTACTGGTGCTTGAAACACTCAATCATGAGCAGTTTAGATGGTGAATAACCTGAGACTCCTGGCATCAGTGTGAGGCTCAACAAAGAAAGCTATTGTTTAACTGGTAGCTCTCCATGGTCCTGATATTAGAAGATTTTCTCAATTAGTGTAATTATGGGGTAGCGGGTTTGGCGTGAAATGTAATAGCGTATAGTTTTAAAATCTATCAGACTTTGTGCATGGAAATGTCAAAAGCCCAGAACTATTTTAGATTCACTCAGAAGATTTTAGGCTTATAGTCAAATGACTATGACATTGAGGATGACAGCCATAAAAATCAGTCAATTAAAAGCATCTTTAATTCTTCTTTATTTAACTGATTCCCTCTGAAATACTCAACCATTTCTAACAAAAAAAAAGTCTAGACTTTCATTAGTTTAAGATAAATCTGAAGCCATACATGCACCAGGCTGTTTCTTATCTCTTAAGGTCTTATCAACTATTTCTAACAGCATTAATGTCACTCATGCACTAGATGGAGCAGTCGAGCTGAAAGAGTTCAACAACAGCTTTGAAACCTTTCTTCTATCAGATAATGCATATATGTGAATAATCATTGCAAAATACTAAATAGTACCAAGTCAGTAATGCAGTCTTTGCCAGCACTGTCAGTTTGAGACGGCAAACTGAGATCACTCAAACTTAATCACTGAATTGGCTTCAAGCCATCTGACATCATTGTGGTGGCGCGTTATAATGTGTGATTCTATGGTTTAATATGATATAAAAGGTTTTTATATTTGGTCCCATCTTCTCATTTTACACTGGTGCTGACAGCATGAGACAACAACCCAATTAAGAGAATGTAAGTGTGATACAGGGTATGGATATAGTGGTATACAGGGAGAAGGACATTTCAGATTCAGTTCATATTCAGTGTGATGGTAAAGATAAGGACATTATAAAAAACATACAATGATATTTTGGATATATAAAGAGAAAATAATCGAAATTATTCTTAATTGAGTTCAATACAGAGCTCTAAACAGCAAACTTCAAAATAAAGAAAAGCTGACAAGATGTAACAAGATGGCGTGTAGGGTTTTCCCCCCAAATTTAACAATTGTTTGCATACCTTTTGAAAACACATTCATACACTAGTGTGCAGTGAAGAGTATACACCACCACTTTTGTCTAAAACAGCTCCTAATAAATAGAAGTTAAAAAATTACTTGGTGAAAAAAAGGCAATGAGCTAAAAGTATGGCTAATAAAGCAAAAAACACTGAAAATACCAATGTTTCAGAAAAATTGGTATTTTCAGTGTTTTTGTTTATTAGCCATACTTTTAGCTCAAAATACTTGTCAGAATAATTTCTTTGGTTCTCGTTGTATACAATAGAATTGTCACCAAAAATAGCATTTTCACAAAAAAAATATAGAGAAGTAATTTTTCACTTCTTTTTATTAAAGAATTTAAAGAATTTTTTTTTTTTAAACATCACCCTCGCTGTGAGCTGTGTTAACTAAATTGGCCATACTTTTGCATTACTTTGACACAAAATTGCATTTAATTTTAATACTTTCAAATTTTCAATGCTCAGTCAGTGTTCAGCACCAGCAAAATCCTGTACACCTGCAGCAATTTTCTTAATGTTTACTTCATTTTTAAACAGTAAAAACAGTTCAGAACATAAAAATATTTAGATTACTGTACATGGAGATATGCTACATTTTAACCTGGTAACCATCTATGCAAAAGTTGTCATTTGCATATTTGAAATGTACACAGGCAAAACACAGATGTAGATTTCCCCTCTATGACTTTTGTAACATTTTGTAAGGGTAACATACAAAACCATTCACACCCACACTCACACCTAGGGGCAATTTGGAACAGTCACTAATGTGCATGTCCTTGGACTGTGGGAGGAAGCCAGAGTACTCAGGCACACAGGCCATGCTCCTTTATTCAGTTGCAAGTTAATTCATATATTTTGCTCATAATTAATTTTGTACAATTTTACTGAAATATAAAAAAGTCCCAGACTATGTCACATCTGTACCTGCAAAATAGCACATCTGTAACACTGCTTTCAGCAACGTTGTACAAGCCAAGAGAAAGACCCAACAGTACTAGAAAAATTACTAAACGTAAAAGGTTCCAGCACATGGGTCTTGTATGTCCATGAATTAAATTGATGGTGTGTATTCCATAACATAAGCCCAGTGCATTGTCCGGTGGCTAAATTAATATTCTTTGTCCTCCATCTACATTAAAACTAGTCACTGTTGAGCACTACAGCACTATGAATAGTGTCTTATCAAGCACTCATAAACTTCTTATAGCTTTTATGAAGGGATTGAGTCACCTTTGTCCACTATCCCTCTCAAAGAACTCATCCTGGGACTTGATCTTTGGGCTATGATCCCTTAGATCCTTCTCTTATAAGCCCACACAGGATGCTGAACTGATCTGTCTGGAAACAACTTTTGAGCTAGCAATCACTTTGGCCTTAAAACGGCAAGAGAACTCTATGGAAACTACATTCTTTAGCAATTATCCTTGTGTATACTGATGGCCAGATGGTGTGGGGTAAACTTGGTTGAACCCATGGCTTTTGTCTACAGTCATGTCATTCAGTTTTGTGAGTCAATCAGCTGATCTCACAACATTACTTAAAAGAGAAACTGTAGAGTGATTGATATATCCATAAGTATGTCCTACAGTACTATGTGGACTACACAGCAGTAGTAATTGTTCATTAAATCTTGTTTATTAAATACAGTATTAAGGTCACTTCTCATATGCTTCCCTGACCAAACAAAGGCTGGCCTATTGGGTGAGAGACACCAGCACTTTGGCCTACAAGCAGGCTGAATGCCTGTATTCTACCATGAAATATGTTGTATATGAAGAGCATCTCTTCCTCTTAAGCAATACTTAAAGGTTTACGGTTCTAGAAAGTCTGTGCTGCAGCTATCAAAACAGGCCTGACCTTTTCCAAATTTTATAAGTCTAACAGTGACCATCCCAGTAGCATGAGTATGGAGGTCAGCCATTTACCTTTTATGGCATCTGGCAGATGCCTTTATTCAGAGTGATTCAAGCAACCTTGCAGTCAACCCTAGGGTTACTCAGTTGTCCTAAGGTGAGTAAGTCATACTGTGGTTCTCTGAACACTGCCAGGGTTCCTGTTACCTGGGCCTAGAGAAAACAGCACACAATGGGAACTCAGAGGAAACAGCCAAGGGAGAGAAAACCACTGATGAATGTATTTCATTTCATTTCATTTTATTTTCTGAACCAATTTATCTTTTACTAGAAACCTATCCCAGCTGACCCTAGGCAAAGGTAGGGTACACCCTGAACAGCTCACCAGACCATTGCAGGGCAACACACACACAACCATGCACACAGTCACACCTATGGGCAATCAAGCAAATCCAATTAGCCTCTTGTCTGTGTCTTTGAACTGTGGGAGGAAACCAGAGCACCTGGAAGAAACCCACGTAAGCACATGAAAAACATGCAAATGTCAGACAGAGATGCCCTTGCTGGGCACAGGGCTTTAACCCAGGATGTTGTTGCTATAAAGTGGAAGTGCTAACCACTACGGCACTATGCCGCCTGATGAAGGTATGTTACAACAAACTACTAGGTAATATAGTCATAGTGTGAGTTTCTGGTAGTATCGGCATGTGTCTGCGCATGAACAAGAAGGCATCCAGATGTTAAATGCATCACCTTTGTCCTATCCGCTGTTCACAAAACCATAGTTACATACATGAATAACTATAGCTACTGTCCAGCCAGGTAAAAAGATAAAGTACCAGGATAGTCAAATACTTACACTAATAATATTACCCTTAGTTACCAGAAAATAATGCCAACATTTATAACATTTTAATTTCATACAAATATCATTATAATATTAAACAGTATGGTAGTCCTAACCAAATAATTTAAAAATCTTGCAATTATCATTTTATGTTATCTAATGCCATCCATTATGACATAAAAACATGAATTACTTTGTACAAACATCCTTCTGCACAGTTCTCTGTCTGTTTCACTACTTTAATCACTGAAATCATTTTACTCTATAACAAATATAACCCAGGTCACTGCTGACAGTAATAACTCAGTATTTCAGCATACTACTTCTCAAACAACACATTCAGCACAAGAGTGTTAGAGATGCATGACCCCATCACAGTTGGCTAAGAAAATGAATTGAGCAATATAATATGCAAAAACTAATGTAAAGCAATTTTTCAGCGAACAGAGTGCCACTTTATGTGCAAAGTGTCTCGGTATGTTATGTAATTGCCCAGAGCATATATTGCATATCGGAATGCAGCATGTAGTGCTAAGTGGATGCTAGAGGCCCTTTCAAATGGACTTTAACACAGGCCATCTGCAGCTAAGACGTTGCCAGAATCACGTTTATCTTGGGCAATGTAACACCAAGGTGTTGACTGGTTTGGGTATGGCCTCTCTCGCTTTTCTTGTGTGTGCAGAGATGCGAAGACTGATGTCCAAGCAAAAATAAAAGCCTCACAGATTTTTCTATCAGATGCTATATGAGGTAGTGCCAGCTCAAATACTGGACGGACTCTTTTCCAAGTTTTTTTCCTCTTCAACCCCCCCTCCCCACTTCACACGCGCACACACACACACACACACACACACACACACACACACACACACACACACACACACAAAAGATCATATAACCATCTTTTGTTTTTTCTCTACATGTCATTATCGTAATTGCTAGATGTTTATGGGAATGAGTGGAATGCAAACCTGAAACCATCTACAGTTTTCTTTCTTCTTTCATGTTCAGGGAAATCCCTGGAAAGCTCCCAGTTCACCTTAAAATGATCTCTTGTTTTTGAAGATGGAACACAGTCTGATTATGGCTGTTATGTCTTGAAATAATGTCGAACAGTCTAACAGACTTGGTTTCACCGAGGCCTGGTTTTCTAAGAGACAAAGGCGAGGCGGTAGCCAGCAGCACTGTGCCAGCCCAGACGCTCCAAAACAAATGTTGGTCCATGAAGAACTGCATGGAAGTATGTAGTACAGTGGTGCTGAAGCACTATACAGAACCTTTGCCCTGATCCCACAGCAGCTATCCATTAGGTTCATGGACAATGTAACAAAACTTTTAGTCATTCAACTTTAGATGCATAGATACAGGACATTAATCTCCTCAGGTCAAGGGTGTGTTCACTCTAGAAACCTGAAGAGAAAACAACAACAACAAAAAAACCCAAACCCAGCAGTAGCACTTGATGTAACACAACATCAACATTGGCAGCTGAGGTGCTGGACAGGACAAAGGTGTTGCAATAAGTGTTTTTGTTTATTTTCTTTACAAAAAAAAACCCCAAAACAACACAAAATAAAACAAAAAAACAAGTACAACAACATACATTATTAATAAATGCCAATTTAGCTCATTGTTGTCATGATAGTCATTCCCTGTAGCCATTATATAGTAATAAAGGAAGACACATAACATTTAGGCCAGAAACATGATAAATAAAACACATTTGTGCAAGTGAAGCAAAGCATGCAAGCTCCAAAAAGAAATTAGTTCATAATGCATCCACCTGCCCGACATTTCTGCCCCTTCTGGTAGCTTAACCAGGGAGGATAAATATTTTACAGAAAAAAAAGAAAACATGAATAATAAGCACAAATGCAATGGGCATATATTTTCCTCATATAATAACTATCTACACTCACAATATTGTAAACATGTTGTAAACAAATGTTCATCTCTGCTCATTCTTAGATACTCATAATGATATATGAATTTGACAGAACTGAAAACATGACTCACCAGAGATAACAAACTGTGTACAATTTATGTCTCAAATCTCCATTACAAAGATGTAGCCACAAACTTGAACTAAAAATTTTTAAGCCAATATTAGAATATTTCCAGTTAACATCAGTACAGTCAAGCCTTTTAAACTGAGTGGCGTGATAATGCAATTAAACTGCATGAATAACTAAGTGCTTTGTTTATCTCTCAGAGAAAACTGATCATTAGAAACATACTTTATAGCACTACAAGCCTCATAAATGCATACATCTGAATCTGACACACAGGGTACCCATTATACTGTTTATCTGTTATTGTGCGATGGACTGTGTAATATAAGGCACTGAATAGAAAAGCAAATAAAAAGATAAATCTAACTGTTGCTGGCAGGACAGCACAGAACATTGCATGAAGGGTCAGCATTATTCCACATTATTTTATATAAAATATTTAAAAATAATAATTCAAATAAAGTCCCAGTCTGGAATAAGTGAAATTGGTAGGCTTGAATGTTGTTACACAAAATATCACATTTTAAAACTTCAATACGTGCTATTTAAAGGTAAAGTGTGTAGGATGGGGGCAGTCATGGCCTAATGGTTAGAGATGCAGCTTTGGGACTGAAAGGTCACTGGTTCGATTCCCGAACCAGCAGGAAAAATAGGTGGCAGTGGGTTTGTGAGCTGCACCTTTCCTACCTCAACATTCATGGCTGAAGTGCTCTTGAGCAAGGCACCAAACCCCCAACTGCTCTCCGGGCACTCCAGTGTGTGGCAGCCCACTGCTCCAAGTGTGTGTGTGCTCACATTGGATCGGGTCCCTTTATTAATTAATACAGTATAGCAAAATAAAAAAAATTATCAAAATTTATCGGTATCTAACGGCATCTACTGGTGAGGTTCCAGATTGCACCCAACTGAAATGTCATTGCTTAACCCTACAGGGCTCTTAGCTACTGCAGAAATATGGCGGTGCACAAAGGCAGGTTCCACGAGAGGTACCCGCTCCACATGTAGCGGATATAAACAGCTTTTAGTCAGGTTATGAAAACTTAAAAAAACCAATGAAAGGTTATTGAATACTTATTTACTGCATTCATCATATACCCAATCTCTGCTAATGTTACACACTGTACCTTTAAGCTCAAAGTACATGCACTTCTTTGTTACTTACAACAGAATTAGTACCAAAGTGGATGTAGAACTGATTCATAGATTCTAGTCCAGGACTAGAATTCTACTCTCTCTTACTCACTCATTTGCTGAACAGCTTAATCCTTCTAGGGTCGCAGGGAGGCTGAGGCCTATCTTAGCCGACTCTGGGTGAAGGCAAGGCACACCCTGAACAGCTAGCCAGACCATTGCAGGGCCAACACATACACAACCATTCACACTAACATCCACACCTAGAGGCAATTTGGAACAGCCAATTAACCTAATGTGCATGCCTTTGGACTGTGGGAGAAAACCGGAGTACCTGGAGGAAACCCATGCAAGCATGGGGAGAGCATGCAAACTCCACACAGAAATGCCCAAGCCCAGGACCTTCTTGCTGTGAGGCAGAGATGCTAACCATTACCGGTACGCTAGCCATTATATCACAAAGGTTATTGGGTTATTATAATATCTAAAACAAATAACGTACAACAGTAATATCCAGCAAAAATATAGACTAGCTACAAATGTACCCAAAATGTGGTCAGAATTCAGATGTCTCAAAAATCACTAATGTTCCATGGGGAAGACTGAAGCTGACATCACACTCAGCAAAACCATATTGAGGATACACAGTATTTTCACGTTATATAATAGTGTGTGCGGCTTTCACTGGCACCAGTACACAGTTCCAGTCTTTGGGTGGGTGCACATCAGGTCCTTTGCTGTGTAGAGCCTTTGGGAGTTTTCCTGTTATAGCCCTTATTTTTGTCCAAAGGATCAGCAACTCTTTTCAGCTTACTTTATGGTTTAACACTGACAGATAAATCTGAGAATGATGCATACAAGTCGAGAGAAGTGTGGTAGAATAAATAATGAGTTTCTAAGAGAATGTGTCCTTTTTGGTTTGAAGTCAAATATGAAATGGCTAATGAACGCTATAGCAATATTTCAAACTGGCAAGATTATCTGCTATATAAGAATAGAACTTTTTATATGTTATATGCAGATATAGGAAACTTGATTCAGTATACACAGGGGGACATTTTTTTAAAAATGGCTTAAGGCACAGAAAATGTATTTTTAAATTACATATCAATTTCATTATTACCTTGAACATAGATGCATTACAAAAATATTCCGTCTATGAATCAAGTTCTAAATACATTAATTAAGTTATGGCTTTATAACTTACAACTCAATATTTGTTCACCATAATTTAAATTACTTAAGTTAAAAAAAGAAAATCACTCCTAAAACAAATTTAGTTTGTCATATTCAAATGAAACCCACTGCTGCTCAGTGCTTTAAACGGCATGTAAATCCTAACATAGGTTAAGGAAAACTACCCTTTTTAAAAGAGCTGACAAACCACTCATAGCTTTTTCAAACCATATTTGTTTTATCTTTTAGGTATTCATTTCAGAGGAATAAATTTTGGACTACCGATATACAACCAACCCTAACTGCCATGAGAGTTTGTATATAAATACTTCCCTTTGAAGATCATCGTTCCATAAATACTCCTCAAAAGTGACATTTTGTGAAGATGAAAAAATAAACAAGGCAAAAGAAAATGTCTCAGCAAGATAGGACAAGTGTCCTGCTAGGGTTTGTGCTTTAGAACCATGTATCTGGTTTGGAGTTCACCTGTCTGACAGGGACAAGGTCCTTTTTTGTTTGTTAGGGTTTTTTCTTCTGGATTTCATCAATATGGCCGCCAGACCCCTTCATCCATCCTCCCTGCAGTATTGAGCACAGTTGGAGAGTTGCTGTGGCTGCCATCCTCCTCCACACCACTTCCTCCATCAGCCTGTACAGGAAGACTAGCATTGACTAATGAGGCACCCGTGGAGGCGCTAGTGCAGGTGGGCAGCATCCTGGAAGGTGAGCGATCCCCCCCAGGTACCATAGAGAATTGGTAGGAGCCAGAGGAGGCTCCATAGTAAAGATAGGGAGTGCTGCTGCTCTGGAATGGTCCACTCTGGCTCTGAGTGGAGCCTGGGTATGGTGGGGGCAGATATGTGTGGTAATGGGCACTGCCTAGAGACATGCCTGTGGAGACAGGTGTGGGCGTGTAGGTAAACGTTGTTGGGTAGTGCATCCGTGGGCTGGAGAATCGGCTCTCTGTGAGGGAAGAGAATCCGGGGAACTGGCGCTCAAACTGCCCAGGGAAAGGAGTCAGATCTGTGGAACCTGCACACAGTAGAGAACATCGAGAGCACACTCAATTAAATGAACTAATTAGAATTACATTTATTCTACATATGTACGTATATTATTTTTTAAAGAATACATTCAACAAATTAAATTTATTTTAAACGAACTGAAGAACAGTCCTACAAAAAGGATAACAATTTATAGTGTTGCAAATTCAAAAGAATTGTTTAAAACTTTGATCCTCAATTTTTTTCTAATGTATACATGCGTAATTTGATAATTATTCTTACTTACAGTAAAGGAACATAAATTAATAAACCTAACAAATCAAAATAAAAACTTAATAATGAGTTAACAAATCTAATTAACTACATTTAAATAGTCCTGCCTTTCTACCCCCAATCAAACTTTCCACTAAAGTTTTTCATAATTTAACTGTCCCCCCAGTGCAGCTAACTGGGTTATCAAAGGTCAGCCATGTCTCTCACTGTCTGTGGTAAGAGGTATGTAAAAGAACGATTGCTGTCATTCATAAGGAGAAGGCCATTAAGTTGCTGTCAGTGTGTTTCTGCCCTGCGATGGTCTGGTGAGCTGTCCAGGCTGTACTTTCCTCTCGCCCAGAGTTGGCTGAGATGAGTGCCAGCCAGGACTAATGAATGAATAATTTGACTCGAGTTTTCTACCAGTAATGTTTACAGCAAGACTGGAAGACAAATAGGTAGATAGACAGAGTCAAACCCATAACAAGTTTTGTAATTTTGTCTGTATCATAATGGATTTGAAATAGAGCTATGAACATCTAATTAAATTGTAGATATTCAAGAGCTTTCACAAAAACATCACAATACTGTTCAGGAATTGCAGCCATGTTTTACATATTCTCTTCAATGTCAGAGGCTTAAAGGTAACTGGACAATGTACTGTTATATAGTTTCATAGCCAGCTGTAACCTTTCCCACTCATTATTTCACAATAAAAAATTTGAATTTGATTTCAAGTGTTGAATTTGCTTTTGGCAGCTGCTCTTGAGAACTCTCAATATGTGGTCTGAAGGTGCAAGTGAAGGAGCCTATCATTAAGCTAAAAAAAAAAACAAACACATACACTTTGACAGATATAGAAGAAACTTTAGGAGTAGCCATATAATAAAATTGTTAAAATAAAAAGAAGGACTGCATTAGTGAACTTAGCTACTTAAAAAGGCCTGAAAGGACCACGGAAAACCAAAGTAGATGATTAGCATAGATGTATTTAAATACACACACACACACACACACACACACACACACACACACACACACACACACACACACACACATATATATATAT
>JAOUQZ010000033.1:1360146-1376530 GCA_028564935.1 Neosilurus hyrtlii | reverse complement strand
CTGAGATGGGCGCCAGCCTCCCCGCGACCCTAAGTAGGAATAAGCGGTTCAGAAGATGAATGAATGAATGAATGCATATCTTTTGGATTGTAGAGAACATGCACACTCAGGACCTTCTTGCTGTGAGACTACATAACTTACATATATTAATCATACAGTATATCACTATTTGAATGTTGAGCCTGTACCAATTCATCATCTTCAAAGCTGAATAGCACCAAGAATATTTAATTATGTGCCAAAGGTGAGATGGATGTTACCCAATAGTTCCCAAGAGAGAACACCTCAGGGACTGTACAATTTACTATGACATTCACTGAGCCTCAGGTCAAAAATAACCATCTTACTATATACTAAACAGGAACATAAAAAGTAAGCTAAAGCTATATTTTTATAGTTACATATTTTATCATTTTCAGAGGCAGGTCCGGTGAGGTCTGCATGCTCTGAGTTGAGCTTAGCATTGTGTAGTTGGAGGGATCTTTGTAAACTAATTTTTTGTTTTAAATATATACTACTTGAAACCACAGGGGACAAAAAGCTAAAATGGAATATTCATGCTTTATTTATCCATGCTTTAATGAATCGGGATGATGATGATGCCACCTGCTCCAAGTGACTGTGAAAACTGTGGGTGTCCATCATATTGATTCTTCATATTGATATCCAGTGTTTTCACACTCATAATGGTTTTTAAACCTCAGAGAGCAGAACAATCAGATCGTGCTAAACTTCCTGTTTAACAAATTAGTGTTAAATGTTAGTTGATTAATATCCATGTGACTGGTATTCTATGTATTATTTGCACTTCACAAAACAGGATTATCAGATAAAGGATTATTTTGCAGCCTCTGTTATGTGCATAATAGCAGATATGGATACAAACTCTATACTGATGTGTCAAGCTGCATGTAAAGTTAACATAGTGCTTCTTGTCATAAGATTGACTGAAATCAAACAAGCCATAGGGTAAATACTAAGTGTCTCAATAATCTGGCATATAAAAATTTATGTAAAGCATATTTCTTTACATTTATGGTATTTGGCAGACACCCTTATCCAGAGAAATTTACATATTTTTAAATCTAATATCTAAATAAATTAAAACAATTATATCTAAACACCAGGCAGCACGGTGGCATAGTGGTTAGCACATCTGCCTCACAGCAAGAAGGTCCTGGGTTCAATTCCTGGGCTCGGGTGTTTCTGTGGAGTCTGCATCTTCTCCCCGTGCTTGTGTGGGTTTCCTCCGGGTACTCCGTTTTCCTCCCACAGTCCAAAAACATGCACAGTAGACTACTTGTCTGTTCCAAATCGCCCCTAGGTGTGAGTGTGAATGGTTGTATGTGTTTTGGCCCTGCAACGGCTTGGCAAGCTGTCCAGGGTGTACCCCGTCCTCGCCCAGAGTTGGCTGAGATGGGCGCCAGCCTCCCTGCGACCCTAATTTGGATTAAGCAGCTTGGATGATATCTAAACAACAACCCTTGTATCAGTAATCCAGAGCCTTGACCACTGAGCCACCACAGCCCCAGACTGTGACATAAAAGTTTCTCGTTAAAATTCTAGCCATAAACACAGATTATCAGGATCATGTTACATGCTTATGTACAAAAAATTGTCTTGCCATTATGGCTTTGTTGTTAGCTTCATAGTTTGTGTGGTCAACTGCAATTTACAAAATGCAGAAATGCATCACAACTTTCATAACTTTTATTTTCACTGACTGATAAATTGATGGAGGTAATTTTATTACCTTTTTAATCATCAGCACTATCCACATCCACTTGTGGGAAATGTTATGCTCTATTTAAACAGGAACTGCATTGTGTGATTAATTTTCACTCACACATTTTTTGCTGAAATAAACTTTTAAAGCCTGCCACTCACTGTAGGAGAAACGTGCACTTAATCAGGAAGGTTTGGGGTATATTTAGTGAGATTGGCTGTGTTTACAACTGTATTTGTTAAACTGGATCTGTACCTCATATAATCTTTGCAGGTAAACAAAGACAGCTTAGGCAAAGTGAAATCATAAACAAAATGTATGGCATGTTTTGGTAGAATATATATTTTAAGGTGACAAACTATTTTATAATACCCAATTTTAAATTGGACAAAACCTGATTCTTTCTCACATTTTCTTTGCAGATTTTTCCCTGTCACAGCACATTCAATGAATTTTCCAGGCTGCTATACATTTCCTGTGTTGATGTCCTTCACATGTCAAAGGTCCTGAATGGTTTATTATTACTTAAAGTGTTTAAAAAGCTTCTATCAGAACCTTTAGCAAACGCAGATGCTTGCAAATATGTGTGGATGAGAACCAGAGTCTATTATCTCGGTATCTGTACAATAATGAGTTCAGTATATCAGGGGTATTGTGTCATTGCCTGCTTTTAAGTGCCAGACCCTACCTCTGTGGAACTGCAATTATTGCCAACCTGACCCACAACCTTCCAGTGACATTATTAGATTCCACATGGAATTAACTTTGAACAGTTTACTCTGAGTTACAAGTTACAGTTTTGAACTGTTTATTTTCATAAAAACAAAAGTTTGATAGTTTTATATAATTTTTGATTATGATGTTTGGTAGTGTTATTATTAAATCTTTATTTTGAATTATTTCTAATGCTGCTGATGCACAATAACTTGATATAAATAAAGATTTCATACTTTTCAGTATGTTGTTAGCATGTTTTCATTACAGTTTAATTGCTGTTCATAATGATTCCCTAGAAAGGGTAAGAATATTTTAAAATCTGACTCATAATCTTCATTAAAGTTAAATAAAAAAAAATCACAGATAATTCAGTTCCAGAGTCTACTATCTAAAATCTTCACTATAAAACCCCTTGGTAGTGAAGGAATATTTTTCTTTGCTGGTGGTTTAGTTTCTAGCTTAATAAGAAATATTTGGAATAACAATACATCCCTTTCAGGTCAAACTGAATTTATAAAGATAACAAACTTCAAACCAAATTTTTCTGAAAACTTTGTGAGATAGTAGACTCTGGTTCTCGTCCACTCATAAATAATAAACCTGTTCTCTGTCCAGGTGGTGAAATAAAGTTCCCAAGTGGTCCGGATAGCTGGGTTTTCACCAAGCGTTTAAATATATACTAATTTAAATGTTTTCAAGTGCTTGTATGTTTTCTTGATATTCTTGTTTCTATTAGGGCTTATATTCTGAGTTCATGACCTATTACCCTGACCTATAGCATCAGGGTGTATTTCTAATTTTGTAATCTACAAAGCATCTGTGATGGCGTCTTCACAATGGGGTAAATATAAATGTAAACCTCAGAATTTGATTACACATGCTTTTAAAATATGTATAAAATAACGGAGAAAGAAATTTTCAACAATGTTACTCCGCATGATGTAGTATCTAAAGATCAGAGGCATTACTGATCTCTAGCGATTGTTATCCGATGCAGCAATGGACTTTGAGGCATTGGAGGAGTATGTGATTTCTCTGACTTAGCAAAGAGCAATTAAGTAAAAGGAATGTATTTATACACGAAGGATAGAGATTTCACAAAGCAGAGACAAAGAGATTTGGTGGAAGAATGCTGTGATTTGCTCAGACTTGTATGAAATACTGTGCTGCAGTGATTTATGATAATGGCCTGGAAAGCCTGACTCTATTAGTTTATATCAACATACATTTCACATCCAATTCCCATTTATTATTAGGCTCTATTTTATCAATTAAAATCATGTGAAATTGTTTTCCATTAACATACATACTTTTCACTACATTACAAGTAATGTGTGTGTGTGTGTGTGTGTGTGTGTGTGTGTGTGTGTGTGTGTGTGTGTGTGTGTGAAAAGAGATGCAATACTAAAAGATTTGGTGTTTTAAAGCTTGCATTAACTGATATTCTTTAAAAGTATACAGTGATGTACAAATGTCGTAAGCACTCTATTTTTTAGTATAATCTTTGCTTATTTTTAATCTTTGATTATTTTTAACGTACATTAGCGAGTCAGTACAAAAACATTTTATATTTGCAAACATTATTTTTCCAGCACAAAATTAAATGTTACAGAAAAAATATATGTCAATAAATGAAGCAGCATATTAAAAAGAAGACCACTCTTCAAACAAAAACATAAAGAAGGCTTTTGGGATTTGCAAATAAAGAAGCAAGTGTGACAATCAAAATCTGTGGCCATCACACCAAATACTAACTCAGTTTTTTTTTTTATTACTGTTTACTGTGCGTTATAGATTCTTTGAGTGTAAAAATTTAGCTTAAATTTTATTTGTAATATAAAGCATCTTTGCTCTACAGCATTCCTTTTCATGTGTCTAAAATCTTTGTGCAGTACTGTATAACATTATAATATAATGTTTTGCATTTACTCATTTATTCATTCATTTTCTGAACCGCTTAATCCTAATTAGGGTTATTAATTATTCAGTGAATATTTTCAGAAATATTTTTCAGAAATATTTTTTAAGGATGAATACACCATTAACTGGTTATGTTGATCTTTAATGATGTATCATACCGCAAACTTTTACAGACGTTGGTTTTAAAAAAGCAAAGAGCCTCAGGACGCACAGACAGTCTAATTGCAGGTTTAATTTTCAGCCATAAAACCATCACTTATGAGTGTTACTAATAGTGTTATTACCTGGTTCTTGTGACAACTGGTAGGTGCTTATGTGATCTCTGACCCTGAAAAATATAAAAATGTCACTGAGGATGCATTAAATTAAACTAAATCTGGAGTAAAACATTAACTTTATTTACTTTATCATTGTGATGCAAAGCTAAACCTGAAATAAAAAACCTGTATAGCACCATTCATTTATTCTTTTTCATCTGTGTCTTTTCTGATTAGGGTTGTTGAAGTAACAGGTTCAGAAAATCAGCCCAGTCTCCAAACTATTTGGACACAACAGTTTTCCCTCCTGAGACATAAAATCCCATAGACCCTGTACACACAACGTTTTTGGAATGATTTGAATCGATCTCCCCGTCCACACAGGCTCAAAACCAGTTTAAACCCGTTCTGCCAACACCTGTTCCCAAAGGGGTTTTTTGTAAGTTCTATTCTGCAGAATGGATCTTACGTTTGGTGTGCAGAATGGAGAATAGGATTAGAAGCGAACTTAATGACCATGACAAATATGAACGCACAAAATTTTAGTTATTAGATTAAATTCAGCAATTTCGGATTTCAATCCTAGAACCGAACTTGGCAAAACCGATCTCTCCAGAAGTCTGATTCTCTTCAGAATCAAACTAGATGTGGACATGGGCATAAGGGCTACTGCTGGCTGCTGTGAAACAACTTTACCTTCATCATGCTGATCCATCTAACCGTCATTGCACTGGACCCCTACCTCTCATCTTGCACCTTTCACGTGGCTTCACATCTCTATTTCATGCTACTCCCAGTTGTTTTATGGTGGCTGGTCCAGCTGCCTGAGAGAAGACCTGAGACGAGATGCCAATACATTTACTTGACTTGAACATGGAGCTTGCTTGCAGGTTTCACCCACAAACCTGGCTCCATGTTCAAGTCAAGTAAATGTATTGGCATCTCGTCTTAGGTCTTCTCCTTACAAGCAACAATGAACTGCTGGTGAAATTCAGTGCATTCGAATACCTTCCCAAGGATAAGATCTTCAACCATGGCATGTCATTCTTTACCAGGTATATTGTACATGATGGCAAATATCTGAACTCAATCTTGTTTAGTCCAGCAATGGTCAGGTGAGCTGTTCAGGGTGTACCCTGCCTTTGCCTATTGTTGGCTAAGATAGGCTCCTGCCTCCGCATGACCCTAATAGGAATAAGCGGGGTTAATGAGTTACTGTATGAGTGTGTTTACTTCCTAACATATATTTGATGCCCAAATAGAAAAATTTCAAAAATAATTTTGGTCTGCCTCTTATGGGTCTGTTTGCGCTCTACCCCTCTTCCTTTTCCCCATGTCAAGCCAGACGGGTTATTAAAAAATATGTGCTCTCTCTCTCTCTCTCTCTCTCTCTCTCTCTCTCTCTCACAGATACACACACACAATAAGTAATTTAAAAAAGCACTCTGGTTTCTTCTTGTCGGCAGTGGCTGACTTAAAACTTGAAGATTTGAGTCCTCTCCACACAGTTAATAGGAGCTCCCCTTTATTATTATTATTTTCTTTTATTAGTTTGTTAAAAACCTAATTTCGTTGCCCAGTAGGGACTCAGATGCTGAATGTTTGGTGAACAGTGTCTTCTGAATGCCCCCCTTTCAGACCTTTTTTTTTTTTTGCCCGTAGTGGTGATTTTGGCCTTTGACCAGAACTGTACCTTCAGTATGTAATACTCAAATATTTACCCTGCTGCTATATTGAGATCGAAATATGGGATGATGATTTAATGGGCACAAGAAAGAGCCTTCCCTGGTGCCAGCAATCCACTGTACTGGTGGTCTGTTCAAACTCTAAAGTTCACACACTTCAGGACTGTTTTATCACCCTGAGAGGTCATGATTCAACAGTCAGTATGACACTCATTCAGCTAGTGTTGGACTGAATAAGGAAGACGCCTGCAGAGAGCAGTCTCCGCTGCGCTGCTAACTGCTGATGATAATTATGGATGTCTGAACATTGGATTAGTCTGCTGCTGAATTCATAGGGATTTTAATTAGGTTGGATGGAAACATGTTAGACTTTGTAAACATCAGGTATAGTGGAAAAGAACTCATTGAATATCAAAGGTGACCTTTCATTTTATTGCAATGTCTGTTTGGTCTACAGCCAAAAAAAGCTATGGATTTGGATCCAAAAGCATCTTTACTATTTATTGACTGTTCCTTAAAAAACTGACCTTAATTAATTATGATAAGCAGAACATTAAACAGCATTGACCATTGAAGTATTTCTTTTCTCCCCAAACCTCAAACTTTTGCAAGTGTTTCTTTTCTCCATAAACATATTTGGTTCAACCAGACTTAATCTGGACTTAATCCAACTTTTTTCCTATTTTTGCACTGTTTTCACATTTCCAAATGCAAAAACACACCAACTTAGTGTTTTTGCTTAGTCCTGAAAAAAAACATCTTCTAAAAAATGTTTTGAGGGAATTTCCTAGTTTTCTGAGTGAAGTGGCGAGGAACTAAATACACTGATTTGCCAGTAAATATAATCTTTGTAGAGCCCTGTACTGACATTATAGTGATATCTTATTTTATATGATAATTCATTACACTGAATATAATAAAACATGCCTTTCAGAAGAGCTATGGATTAATTCATTTATTTTCTGAACCGCTTAATCCTAATTGGGGTCGCTGGGAGGCTGGCGCCCATCTCAGCCGACTTTGGGCGTGTCAGGCCAGAATCCCTGGCCATCAGGCCATCACAGGCCATCACAGGGTGCTATTGATGGTATGTAAAAAAAAAGAAAGGAAGAAAGAATGAATGAAGGAAAGGAAAAGAAAATAAGTTGATATGATAATTTATTCATTTATTTGCTGACCCCTTAATCCTAGGAGGCTGAAGCCTATCTCAGATGACCCTAAACGAAGGTGTGATGTATCTGATTAGCTCGCCAGTCCATCTCAGGGCCAGCAAAAACAAAACAATTAACACTCATACATGGGGGGAAGTTGTAACAGCCAATTAGCCTAATGTGCATGTCTTTGAATGTGGGAGGAAACTGGAGTACACAGAGGAAACCCATGCAAGTACAGGAAGAAAATGCAACCTCCGCACAGAAATGCCCTCATTGAGCCCGGGACTCAAAGTCATTAAATGTTATGTTGTCACTGTAGCATTAAAACCAATCTCTGAACTTACCCTGTGTTTACACTGGGGCACATGTCTGTGATCTCTGTGATTCAAAAAAAGCAATTAATGATCACACTTGAAGCACGATTTGGGGTATAAAAAGGAGGCAGGGTGCATCTAAAAAAAAAGAATTGAAAAAAAGAGTTGTGTTTCCAAGTTCATCAAGATCCCCTATGATAGTGCATCAAGGTCTGTTAAGGTCTGTTAAGCTCTACTGCACTCTACTACGATTCCCACGTTCTATCATGATTGGCATCAAATCATAATATAGTGTAATAATCATGGCCAAATTTTTTACTCTCAAAAATTTTGCCACGATCAGTGCAGTTATCACAAATCCATTAAGTTCCCTCAAGATCATTACAATTCGATCCCACAATCCCTTACGCTCTTCACAATTCTCTCAAATCAAGGGATCACAGACAGCGTGCTGCAGTGTAAAACCAGGGTTACTCTCTTATATAAATTCACCTAGCAGTTTAAATATCTACCACACAGGTATTTAAAGCAAATACTCAGTGCATGTGAGAGGACAGCAGTCATGAACCTGAGCACGTCTTTCTTCGGTTTGTACTCGTGTCATCTTTAATGTTACTGGGTGGCTCTTTTGTTGGAAAACCTTCGAGTTGAGAGCCGATATTCTTGGATTGCTTGCTTTGGAAGAGTAAGAGCAAACGTTGGAGGGCCATGGAGTCCGGATGCAGTGTTCATTTCAAACAAAAATCTATTATTACTAACCTTTCAAGGAAATGTGTTATTTTATTCTCTTTAATATTTTCCCTCTTTTATGATTACGCTTATGTGTGTGGTCAATAAGGCAGAGCTCACATACTTCTGTGATTCTCCTCAGAGATGGTGAAATAGTCCGCAGTGCCTGGGTGGTCATAATGAATGGCATTTGATGTTTAAAATGGTTTATATTCATGGTAATTTATTACATCATTTGTTCTTCTTTTTGTAGTTTCTCATTCAGTGGACATGCTAGCATCAGTGGTTTTAATGTTTTGGTACATGTCTTGCACTTAATCTTTCACTAACATTGTTTTTTTTATGGGTCAGTTACACATGGAACAGCAGTTCTCAGCAGTAGTAATAGTCCTGTTTTATTTATTTTTAATTTCTTGTAAAAGCTGACACTTTCTCATTAACATTCTTTTTGGGTTGTGTTAATAACAATAATTTCCCATAGGGTTGCAGTGACTATATAAGTCTTATATAAAGATTTCTGTTTCTTGGTTGTTGAATATATTCCTGACATTGCTGTTTATATATGTAGAGTTTATCATTACACATTACTGGACAAGCAGCTTTAGTCTTTTAATAAGATGAGTGCATTACTGCATATACTTTCAGTGTTTATTCTGATAGAATTTAAATGCTTTCAAATGTTAAATACTGAAATTGCTACTGAAAGCATAATGGACCAGCACAACTCACTCATTATGAACGATAATTTCTGAGGAAAAGGACATAATAAAACTCTTGAGTGGAACTAATAGTAAATTAGCTGAGCAAATCGTGTGAACTTAGTTTCAAATCAAATCATTCGAAACAATGTATGCTTCCTCAAAGCAATCAAACCAAATAAATGTTTGAAGAAGGGAAGATGACATCAGGAAAGACAGAAAAGATAACGCAGAGATATATAGTGATGTTAAAAGTGTCCTCGAGTCACAAAAAGCATCCATATTCTTGTGTAATGTTCTGATTTACATAACAGAGCTATTCGGAACAGGAAATTGCAAACTACAAAGTTAGTTTATGGACATTGAAACAAATTGTGGAGTTCTGTTCATTTTTACTCACTCTCATCTCACTCACTTGCCGAGCAGCGTAATCCCATTAGGGTTGCAGGGAGGCTGGAGCCTATCCCAGCCGACACTGTGCGAAGGCGGGATACACCCTGAACAGCTCGCCAGCCATGGCAGGGTCAACCCACATACAGCCATTCACACTTACATTCACATCTAGATGAAATTTGGAACAGACAGTTAACCTAAAGTGCATGGAGTACCTCCACACAGAAACACCTTCGCCGAGGACTTCAACCTTCTCGTTATGAGGCGAACATGCTAACCACTACACCACCGTGTGGCCCCTGTTCGTTTTAATTTGTTCGAAAATTACAAACTCTTTTACGCTGTCATTAAAATATTCCGGCCTTGTGATGGCCTGGCGAGCTGTCCAGGGTGTACCCCGCCCTTGCCCAGAGTCGGCTGAGATGGGCGGTAGCCTCCCCGCGACCCTAACTAGGAATAAGCGGTTCAGAAAATGAATGAATGAATAAATGCAAATTAAAAAGAAAATTCAGTTGTAATCCATATCCCAATCCTTGAATATACTGTCAGAAATTAGGATCCACTGGGGTTTTTTACTGCTTATATTTTCCTAGCTCACATATGGTTTTGCTGCTATCGTCCTGACTCTGCTGTTGGCTGATGAGAGGGAGTCCTATCTCTGAGCTCTCGGTAAACCAGTGGAATCATTGGCTAATGCGAGTAATCAGGTCCAGACTGTGGGCCACGTGTCTCTGGTCATATTGCAGACCTCCCAGACCTGAACGGGGATTAACTTCTCTACCACCCCCTGTCTTCACTCTCCTTTGATTTATGCTTATGCATTTGATGATATGGTACTCACTCATAAACCATTATTCACGTATGATGCAGACATTATAATTAATTCTTTTCAGAGCATAAAATAGTTGGACTCAAAGAAGCTTTAATAAAATTTCATTTTAAAATAAAGCACATCTGGTGGATCAGTAATGAACTCAGAGCCATAAATGTTGGTGAGAAAAGTCAGTGAACAATTATAAATCTAAAAGGCAAACTTTGGGTACATGATATGATTATTTAGCAAGGCAGTAAATCTTGGAATAAATGTAGGGAAACAGATTTTTCCTTTATTTGGCAGTTGATAGTGTCACCAGCTCAGAATCTCTCAATCAAGGAGCTTGTGTGAGTGTGATATGGTGATCATTTGAAGGTTCCTCTGGAAGTCATTTCTTTCTTACAACTTAAGCCCTTCTCTTCTTTTAAATTTTCCCAGCTATGGCAATATCTCAAATTTGTAATTCTGTTCCATAAACTTCAGAGATATTCAAATTCACTCCATAACTCAAAGCCCCATAGTCTTGATTTTTCTGTGTTTATTTTGCTTCATAATGTTTATGTATACGCTTGCAGTTTATCAGTCCTTGTGAACCCACATCATTGAAATGAATTATAATGTTTTTGTTATAAATGTATAACTGTTAAATTACTTTGCTTGACAGTGTTTGTAAATCACATATGAAGTACCATCACTGGGTGTATATGAAAGATTTGTGCCTCATAATAGTAAATGTGGAGTGCATCATGATCTAATTAAAAAATGAATATATCAGATAAGAATGTTTAAAAGGTGCCCAGTGTTATAGCTGAATGCTTTTAATTTGGTTGTTGGCAGAACTGTTATGTTACTACGCAAATTGTACATGTACAGGAGGACTATGAAGGGGTGGCACATTGGCATAGTAGTTAGCACTGTCGTGTAACAGTAACAACGCTCTGGGTTTGAGCCCCATGGTTGGCGAAGACATTGCTGTATAGAGTTGGCATGGACTCCCTGTGCTTATGCAGGCTTTCTCTGGTTGATCTGGTTTCCTCTGACAGTCCAAAGACATGCACTCTAGCTTAACTGGCTATTCGGGCTTGCACCTAGGTGTGAATGGTTGTTTGTCTGTGTTGGCCCTGCAATGGATGGGAGAGCTGTTAAAGGGCCTGCCTTTCATCCACTGGATAAGCAGTACAGATAATAAATGAATGTAGGTATAATTCCTGCTTTTGTTAAATAATTTTTTTTCAGGGAAATGGTCATTTACAGCATTAAAGCACTCAACTTAATTTGCTACCCCCATGCAAATAAGAATGCTCTGTGAATTATATTTTTACATCTTTGTACGACTAAAGACATTTTTAAAAGGCCTATTTGGTTACACATGATAAAGTGTCCCGGACAGACAAGGCAAATAATTCAGACGTGACCAGCTACAACCAATGGTTAAAAACAGAAGCAAAGGTTTACTTAAATCTCCTGTTAATGCATACTTTCAGCATTGCAAACTGTGATCATATCCTGTTATTGAAGGAACACTGTCTTTATTGCATTGTGACAGCTGAAGCAAAGTTCTGTTTGCTTGTTTGGTGATTTTGCAGTATGTTTAGTCATATAGTTGGGTGGAAGGACGCTTAAGTGCTACCTGATGTTGGCGGTATTACATGTGGACAGTGTGGGATTTTTTAGGCGTGCCTCAGAATGGATGCACAATCATTTTGCAGTTCACTGTGGTACTCTGATGGTATACTGCTGCTGTTATACTGGTTTGGAATGTACTGTTCTATTTTTATGTGGCTCTGCTTGCTATTGGACCACTTATCACATCACCACATAGCCAAACCGTCATGGCTTGTGCTTGCCAGGCTTTAAGTTTTAGAATGGTTAGTGTTAGTCAAAGCACTTTTGATTCCTTTTGATTCATACTTACTTCAGTGGTTTACATTTTGTGAAAGAATTTTAAATATCCCTTTTTTCCCTTTTTCTTTCTTTCTTTTGCTGAGAAGTACATGTTAGGCAGTGCTGGTGTCTCTTATTATTAACCCACGTGAGCTTGATATATTTTTTCAATATTTCAAATAAGCTGTATTCCTGTAGCTACAAAGAGGATGAAAAAATACCATATTCACATCTAGGACTGAGCAACAGTGTTTATTTTTCTCGACAGACCACATTTATGGAATTTCAGCATTAACTGACAGTCTTCAAAATATTTATAAAAATGGCAGCAAAACATCACAGACATCAAAAAGTGTCTATCATTATTAATGGTGGCCTGTGTTTCCACACTTTGGTTGTTGACCTTTGTCAGTGCTGCCAGATTGTACTTTTTCAACAAAAAAAATGACGGGAATATTCGGCCACATTCACATAATATATACTAATTCAAGCACAGAAATGATTTGGTAATTGACAAATGCAGAGTGCGTAGATTCCCAGACCCCAGTTTAAGCTACACTTGCATCAATCTTCATTCATTTTACATTTCTTTGCTGTGATTTGGTTACATATGTTGTGTATTAAATCGATGTCTTCTGGGTTTCAGATTTAACGGTGTGTGGAACCCAGGATTATAAAGTGGCACCAGCTTTTGATTTGGAAAGTGGAGACTTAAACAGGAAATTCTGTAATGAAGTAGAGTTGCATAACCAAGCAGAGTTAAAAATCATATATTTCATAGAAGTAATACCTTAAAAAGATTGGCTGAGAAGAGTGGCATATTTGGAGCCAATCTGACAGTATGGATTGTTGTTTATTCATTTTGTTATTCTTTGTCAAATTAGTGGGAAGATTGCTTAAGGATCCTATAATTTAAGGCCAACTCGCCTCCCCTACTTATTGAGTTAATTTCAAACAAAGATTTTTCGTTTCGCAGGGTGGAATTCTACAAAATATCTGTCATCTCGAATATGCAAACGTTTAAGACAGAAGCCTGTGCGTGGCTATGAGAGGTACTGGTTCAATAAACGTAAGTGTCAAGTACGCTTGATTTATTTGAAGTGGAGGGGAAGAGTTTAATATGAGACATGTGTTCCTAATAGATAGTTGATGAAGGAATTGCTGAAGGATGTAACATGTCTGTAAAGATTTGCAAGTAATGTTGGATACAAACAGAGACAAACTCTTTTCTATGAATTACATCCATATTTTCTTATGAATAACTATTTTGATTCAGAATATAATTTCACTACAAATAGTTTTCCTTTACTCATGTGAATGCATCAATGCATTTATTATGACTCTTTCTGAGTCTGAACTTTTAATCTGCATTGTTTTTTTCCCCCAATCTTTGCATACGGTAGGTGCTGACACATAAAAACATGAGTGAGAGATATTGAGAATTTTCAGAATTGCTAAAAGTTTTGGCTATGGTACACCAGAACAGGGCAGCAAGTTCATTTGCCTGTGTGAAGGAACCAACACTACTGGGTGTATCTCCCGTATCTCCTCGGTGTATAGTTACAGCTCTGTAAGAGGCAGGATTACGTCTTTAGGCTGTGCATTTCGCAGGTCAGTCCAGGTGATTTATATCCTTTTTATTTCTCTTTGAGAAGCATTGACTTTAACATAGGGGAGCACAAGGCTCAGACCTGAGAGCAATGCGTAAGACCTCCCTCATCAAGCACATCTACTAAACTAAGCCAAGCAAGCATATGATTTGAATCAATTGATATCATTAAATGGTGTTGTACTCCAGAAAAGTATCCAGAAAAAAATAGATTTAACTCAAAGGTGTTTGACATGTAAAAGAGCAACACATATGATTGTGTGGAATACTGAACCTATATGTACAACAGTTATTCTCACTATCATCTGATTTTTTTAACCACTTTCTAATTATCCTACTGGGGTCATGGGGAGGCCACCGCAGGGCCAACACACACACACACACACTCACACACACACACACACACACACACACACACACACACACACACACACACAAACTATTCACACTCATACTACATACATGATTAGGAACATTTCTATTCTAGGAACTATTCACACTCATACTACATACATGATTAGGAACATTGAATTAACCTACTGTACATGCCTTTGTGAGTATCTAGAGAAAACCCATGCAAGTACAGAGAGGACTAACTCCGCACAGAATTGGCCTTCGCCGAGCCTGGGACTTAAACACAGGAGCTTCTTGCCGTGATGCGGGCATACTAACCATTATAGCACCGAGTCACCCTAAGAGAAGAAATTCTTACCTTAATATAAAGACACTATATTTACCCGAAAGATTCTAAAATAACAGTATTGCCCTTTTTATTTAATTAAATGTGTAATGCAGTGAATAAATGTTTCCAGAGTTTGCATTGGCCTTTTTGCAGTCACACCTTTCCATGTTTAATACAAACAGCCCAAGTCTGTCTCAGTGTTTGTAGGTAAATATTGTTTTTTGTTTACCCTGTAAAAGGTTTGGGCCTCTTCCTGCTTTCAGAGTAAAATGGAAAGAATGGTTTGTAACATTAAAAAACAGACTATTTAATGAACAAAAATGCTTCGTTAAGGATAGTTAATGATAATGTGATAATGGAGGTTAGCGTCTTGTGTGTGTGTTTTATTTATGTAATATCCATTGTAGCAGGGGATGCAACAACAAGGGGACAAACAAGGGGATGCAAATACAAAACTGAGAAATGAGATTTTATAAACTCAAAACTGCACAACAACCAAGATCCAAACCCAGGGTAAATCAAGCATGCGGAAATCAAACTAGCAAACAGAATAACCGCAGCTTGGAATACGGGGCAAACAGAGACGTGGTCTGGACTTTGCTCTGAGTATAACTTCACTCTGTCTTTATGTAAGGCGCATAGTAAATGTGTAGATCTGCCTCAGCTGTGTGGCATTTCATTGCGCCTGTGTGCTCCTTGCTGGGCATGCTGGGACTTGTAGTTCTGTTCCAGGAACCAGGAAGTACCAACACACACTGCAGAATGGGGAAAGAATAGAAAAAGTAATGAGTGGCAAATGGGACACTATCTGTCTGTCTGTCTGTGCTTATACTCTGCCTGGCCCAAAAAAATCTGTCTGTCTGTTTTCCTAGATTAAATCGTGCTACGTATTTTACAATGTGAACATTTTTGTGACATTATGTGCGAGTGGATGCTGAAAAAGGGATATTAAAGTTCTTCTCTGGTGGCTGCTTCACATCCTGTCTGTTTTTTGTATTTTCTCACAATAAATGTGTTCCTTTTTAAAGAATGGTAGTTAAATGTCACTTTTAAGAAACCACACATGTTTAATGACATTTTGTTTTTTTGCTATCCCTTTCCCAAAGACTTTTAATTAGTCTCTTCGTGTGCCCTCATATGTGGTTTCCTACATCTTTGTTCAGTCATCAGGAAGCGATTTATCACCTGCTAATTGAAACACAATCTGTATAAAGAATTCTTTACTGTTTAAGGCGTACAGTTCTCGCTAAGAAAGAGACTGTTCAAACGTGCTTTTCTCTTACACCTGGAGATAGACCATTGAATGTCAAGTCACATTAAAAGCCGTGTCCTAATTTTATATTGGGATTGTTTCAGTTTTCTAAAATCACATACTCACATCACATAGTCTAATCTCAGATACACAACGTACCTGTTCCACAATAGGAGATTAGCACATTCTTTCTCTGCTTACTACTTTCATACCCATCATACACCACCAGGGCATGTTCAGACTGCTCTGTGTGCTTAGTTCTGAAGCCATCTCAAACCTTTAATGTCTGAGTATGTGTTTATATTATTGCAGTCTGTCAAATTAGCCCATGGGCTTTGTCAGCATTCCTAATGCGTTATCATCCCACATTGGTGCATAGCCTCTTATTCAAAAAGCACAAGGACTGCCAACAATCTCACTGCATCGTTCTGTTGCAGCTGGAGTACTGTGAATATAGTATACATATACACTGAGGGCCCTGCGATGGCCTGGCGAGCTGTCCAGGGTGTACCCCGCCCTCGCCCAGAGTCGGCTGAGATGGGCGCCAGCC
>JAOUQZ010000033.1:1339540-1350294 GCA_028564935.1 Neosilurus hyrtlii | reverse complement strand
AAACATTAAAAAAGAAATTATTCCAACTTTTTTCCTACGAGTACAGAATGTACTTATAAAGGGCGTTAATGTTATTTCTAAGTTCTTCGAATCACCTCTGGTCTCTGTAAGTCCCAGAAAGCCTATAAGTTCTCTTGAATAGTACTAGCAATGCATGAAAAGTTTTCTCCATTGATTTAACGCAACAGTACCAGAGAACAAGTCCTCTCGTATTCAGTAACTTCACTGTAGCAATAGAGTGCAGCTCCGAATAAGACAACAATTTCAGACAGGCTGCAGGTATTTTTATCTCTGCTTAAGAAAGGCAATAAACTGTTGTAAATCTTTCCAGTATTTCCTTTTTACACCAGTTTAGTTTTAAATGATACCTTTATAATTCACGTTTCTACTTGCTGTCCCATCCCTAGCTTATATTACTTTTTCGTTATTCAAGCCTATAGGGTTTAGATTCCCTAAAATTAGTTAAAAAATCAATAATATTAAATTACAATTAATAAAATACATTTTAACAAGCATATGAAAAAAGTTTATAGAAAGTGTAAATATCACTCTTTTATGCTTCATAGAAATAGTGGACAAGCTGTTTACTTTGAAGTTCTTTGAAATTTAATGTAATGAATATATCGATTTCTTTTTCAAATCAATTCAGTTTTATTTGTATAGCGCTTTTTACAATTGACATTGTCACAAAGCATCTTGACATAGTAAAATCAATTTAGGGAGGAATCTAAGAATTTTTTTATAACCCCCTACACAGTGGCAAGGAAAAACTCCCTCCGTTGACACTAGGAAGAAACCTTGAGAGGAACCAGGCTCAATAGGGAAACCCATTGTCATTTGGGTGAACCATAGAATACAGACCATATAAGAAAACTTTCATGCTGAAGTTGCAATACAGAACTTTGTACCACACTGTACTAATTATCTTCACGTGCGATTTCTAGAGAATCTCAAACAATAGCAGTGAATCTTGTGTAGGCTTGTCCATAAACGATGCTGGCATCTATAAAGAGCTCAGTCTGGGCATGAAAAATTCGGGTGACACATCAGTCATGCACCAGAAAATATTACAGCAGTGTTTTCACTGCTGACATGGACATTCTATAGCGAAATAAATAATTACCAACACTCACTCACTCGTTTGCCTTTTAAACTCATTTGAGTTAATCCTACTAGGGTCATAAGGAGGCTGGAGCCTACCTCAGCCGACACTGGGCGCAGATGTGGTACATCCTGAACAGTTCACCAGACAATCACAGGGCCAACACACACACTTCACACCTAGGGGCAATTTGGAACAGCTCTTTAGCCTTTGGACTGTGGGAAGAAATCGGAGTACCTGTAGGAAACCCATATAAGCTCAGGAAAACATGCAAACTCCACACGTAAACACCCCAGCCCAGGACTTGTACAAGGGACCTTGTTGCTGTGAAAGGAACGTGCTAACCACTACACCACCATACCACTCTTACCAGTACTGAATCCAACAAAGATGAGCCATATTGGAGTAGGTAATGTCACTAAAGGGATTCATCACTTTACCACCCAAGGATGGATGATGGTAACTAAGTATAGAAACTACTAGTTTGTTCAGAGCCCTACAATCCTCACTCTAAGTTGGATGTGGATTTTTTCATGGCATCAACATTTGCATCTTTCATAAAGAAGTTCAATGGAATAAAGTCACATTTCTAGAGGAATAAACTGTTCCTGACCAGATTAAACACTTGAGTTATTCCATGGTTCAGAAAAGGCAAGTAAATCTATCTACTTTATCCCGTTATTAGGGTCACAGGGAAGCTGGAGGCCATCCCACCCTAAACAGCTCGCCAGTTCATCGCAGTGCATACACACACAACCATTCACACTCACCTGATTAGCCTAATGTGCATGTTTTTGGACTGTGGGAGGAAACCAGAGAGAATGTGCAAACCTCACGCAGAAATGTCCTCACCAAATGGGACTTAAACCCAGGACCTTCTTGCTGTGATGCATAAGTCTTAACGACTCTGCCATTGTGTCCTACTGCTATTGCTAAATATGTAAATAGCTTAGTATATAGAATCCAACTTTTAATGGCTTATTTATAAAGGCTTTGGACTACTGATTAGAAGTCCGGGTCCTGACACTCCAAATCTCCCACTCTAATTGCAAATTATCATTATGTCCTAAACACGTAAGTGCAGTTGTAATCTCTGTACGGTGGGTATGTACTGTGCAATTTTGGGATGTCCCAGGTGAAAGATGAACAAAGTAAAAGGAACATGGCAATCTCTTTGGTCATGGTTCCAAAACAGTGGTCTTTTGTCCCAATGAGTGAGGTTCAAAGATGGCCATTGTTCTGGTCTTGTGACCAAATATAGCCGAAACTGAAATTTCACAGTTTCAGAAATGTAATCTGATTATCTCACAATGTAACTGCTGTTATAACCTACAGTACACCTATTAAACCAACCAATAAGAATGCATCGCCAAATAATGCACTGATCAATGCAAAACATGTTTCTACATACACATAAATACCACTATATCACGACTTTCTACAATTCAATAGGATAATTCTTATCACTGTGCAGTCTATATACATCAAACTTAACATTGTATCACGTTTATAAGATTTATACTGCACAGTCTGGCTCAGAATAAAATTCGATGATTGCTAAAATCTCATGCGCCATGAAAGGAAGCTCGAAACTTTAAAATCTTTTCAATTTGATAACCTTCTATTTGTGAATATGGCACGACATTTAAAAGAAAGTCAAACACAGCCTGCTTTCTTAAATCTCTTTTCCAACTCCTGGAATCCTAGTTTACAGGCAATAAGCTTGAATAAATCAGTCTTTCTTATGTATGAAAAATTGCCTAGACATTTCACAAACGTTCTAGTTGCCCTCAAAACCATAGCAAACCCTCATCAGTAAATATACTTTTTAAATAAACATACTGTCAGTTGGTTGAATTAGGTGCCAATTCATTCAGAGATCCTTTGGTTTGTACACGTAAAAGGCATAAATTGTAAGGTTATAGGAAACACCAGATGAAGCATTTCCTCAAAAGCAGGATCTGGACGCTAGTGTGGGAGTTTTAACAGCTTGCGCAGACTTTATCCAGGTGGAAACATGTACCCACATTCACAGATGGGATACAGATGACTGCCTGGGTGCCAGCAAATCAATCCATTGTAGCTTCCACTCTGCTTACCTGTGCATACTCAGCAGTGCTGAAGGTCATGAACATCTGGCTTTACGAGACTAAGTCAAACATATATTCATAAATTCTGGAAAACTCTTTCATACTTTGTTTATATTCATTCATTCATAAACTTTTTTTTCAGCTTTTCCTGGTTAGAGTTGCAGTGACTTTGGAGCCTCTTACAGGAACACTGGGTTTGAGGTGAGAAAACAATGCCGGGTGGAGGACTGTCCATTGCAGGACACCATGCAAATATGCATTCACACCCTCATATATACCCAATTTAAGGAAGACAATTTACCTACCAGCCTGTTTTTTGGAGGTTTAAGGAAACAAAGATCTGGGGAGGTTGCAATGCACCCTTGCTAAAAGTTTGACTACCAAAATAAAATGATATTCATTGAGAAGTTTTATGGCTGACTATTTTATTTATTAATTTATTTTTATTATATTATTATTATAATTATTATTATTGTTATTTGTTAATTTACTGCCCTGTGATGGCCTGGCGATCTGTCCAGGGTGTACTCTGCCCTGGCCCAGAGTCGGCTGAGATGAGCGCCAGCCTCTCCACGACCCTAATTAGGATTAAGTGGTTTAGAGAATGAATGAATGAATGAATGAATGAATGTTATACTACCATATAGCTAATTTATGAATAAATTTGTAAAATCAAGTATTTTGATATTTCAGATGTTAAGCTACTAATGTTTAAAAAGCTAATAACTGGGAAAACTAAGCAAGCACTCTATTAAACTTTTTAACTATTTAATTGCAATTTCAATTAAAAAGAACATTCTGATACCAAAGGTTGAGACTGGACAAGGAGAAATCAATAGCAGTCTTACTATTTTAGAAATGCAGTAACCCCAAATTTGTACCCAAAAAAGCAATGTAATATACACAATATAATACAGTATGGCAACAGAAAAGTGTTCACAGTAATATCAGGAGATCACAGGTTTTATCATGACAGTGAGCTGGAGCTGGAATTGGTTGTGTTGTGAGGGTGAGAATGAAGAATTGCATACCTGGTTAATCACAGCAACACTAACCAATCGAGAGTGTTAGTGAGATCACGTGTATAGAAGTTCTGAGTATTTTATGCTGCTGTGTAATGCAGCATGTGTTAGCCAACACACTCCCTGTTTCATAGAAGTTGTGCAATAGTATTATGTGATATGCTGGTGGGTGAGAATTGGGAGGTTACCAAAAGCAGCAGTAAAAACATAGCTTCCCACACACTCACAAATTTCATGATCTTAATTTAGTGTCTCTAGACTTCATTAAGTTGCACAACAATCATCTGTTGGTTTGCAATATAAAAACATACATAGCAAAATGTTAACATGTGCTGGATCAAGTGCTACTTTTAATATGCTGAATAACGTGGAAGGCATGAATGAAAGTATTTTGAGAGATTATTATGAAAATTACAATTAGGATTATTAATGCAGTAATATATCCTCTAAACTGGTAAGTTTACTCTACCAGTAAGACTCTTACTAGTTTCTAATGAGTGCTTGTCATCTTCCTCATTCATCTCTCATCATATTAGTTATGTAAATATTAATAATAATAACAATTCCTGTTTATATAAATACATACAGTGGCATGATGGCGTAGTGGTTAGCATGTTAGACAAGAAAGTCCTGGATTCCTACAGCTGAATACCAAGAAAACCGCAAGACCTGTAATTTCAGCGGTGAAGAGACCCAGTCATTTAACCATCACAATGTGACCCTTATCAATGTCACTCAGATTCTTACCCTTGCTCATCCTGCTAAAAACATATCAACTTCAAGAACTGGTTGTTTATTTCCTGCCTAATACACCACACACCTTTGCAGGTGCGACTTTAATGAGGTAAAGAATGTTATGCACTTCACCTGTCACTGCTCATATATATATATATATAGTATTGAGTCGATTTTCCGTAGAATAGTGCTCAATATGTCGAAGTAGAGCTAAATATATTCTGTGGGAAAAATAATAGTACTACAATTTCATACATATATAGTTTTATATATAGTTATATAGAGAGTTTTCTGTTCTCTGAATTTTTTAAGCTTAGAAGTGTGTGCCTGTGGTAAAGGTGATCTAGTCCATGTTAAACAGCCCATCTTAGACACATCTAGTCAGCAAATTAGAATTTGGTGACCTTGGAGGCATAAAGTATACCCAGGTCATTTTAACCTCAGTGGCTGCCAGAAAGTCAACTTAAGTACCTGACGTTATTTAAAATCTTTTAAGCTTAAGTCACCAACTCTGGTTACAGCCTATAGTGAATATAAATAATTGTAGTCAACAGCAATTAGGTATAGATTTTTTACCAGGCTAAAATGTCTCCATATCATGTTTCTCTCTAATCTTTCCATGGTGCCTTTATTACAGCACCTCAAGAGATTTCTTCATTATCCTGTGACTTTTATGGTGGCTAAGCTAGCACTCTAGAAGCCTGCCGTCGTCTATAAGGAGGTGAAATATGTAGGAGCACTCCAAGCTAAATGAATAATGAGATGGGGGTCAGATCTCTCTCATGCTCACCGCAGCCTGGCTTGTGGAACAGCCAGAGTAGCTCTGGCCTCTGTGATCTGTGGATGAGCTTTCTCTGTCAGCGGCAAAACCTCTCTGTCCTCCGGCATCCCATCAATCACTGCTGCAGGACCTCTCAGATCTCCATACTAACCTCTCATTTGCTTGCTGGCTCTGTGTGCATGCTCACATGGGAATGTTTAGAAAAACGTAAATGGGCCTTCTGTATATGAGAAGGGGCTGCAGCTTTCACTGTTACATCGCCATGTTTATACAGGGTTATGCTTTTCATAGGTTCTTTAATAATTACCCCCAATGTAGTTGTCATTTATGCGGAAAAATTTGTAAAGAATATTTATTGTTTTTATTTCATCAAAATATGCCATTTTTTTATAAGACAAGTCTAAAAGTAGCATCTAATAGGAATATTATATGTTTTACATCAATAGTCTATGACAAAGTTTTTTTATTATCATGGGGGGAAAAAGAGCAAAATGAAATGGTTCATAAACACAGAAGGTTTTTCTTGAATTACCAACATTCCAAAATACAAGCTACATATCCCAGTCCTGGAAACAACAGCTATAATCAAGGCACAAGGAAAATGCTGAGTCAATTTGGTCATCTTAACGTCACATGTTCACATCTGAAGGAAAAAAGCGGTCAGAGGAAGATCTGTGCGCGTTTGCTGTATGGATTGTTATAGCAAGAGCAATGCTGACCTCATAACTCATCAACTCGAGCCTGTTTACGGGAAGTGTTGCTCAGTCTAGACAATAAAAACCTATGAGAGGCAATTGCTGGCTTCAACTCCTGCTCTGACCTCCAGCTCCCACTCACAAGTGACTAAGAGGGCAGAGGGCAGAGCTCAGCTGTGTGCTTCACTGTTTCTGTAGCAAATGTAACAGCTGGATATGACCACCGCTTTGCATTTGGCATCATGTGATCAGAGATCAAATAATCAGATATGCTGCTCACATGGTACAGGGATCATCAGGGAAGGATCATCATTGAAGACTACATAGCTACAACAAAGCTCTCTTGTTTTTGCATATTTATTGAGCAAATATACAATCAGGTCCTATTCATAAATGCACAGACATGTGAGACTTGACTGCATAATTTCAGTATGCTGATGCTGTCAGAGTGGTGCGTGTCTCATCAGAAGGCACTGTTTGTATCTTTGTGTGTGGTGTATAAACATGCACACGCATGAGGATAGCAAAGCAGAGTTACGTGAGTGTGTTTTTATTAGTGTCAATATGTATTTTTTTGACTCTTACAGTGTACAGAAGCTTGCGGTGTGGAGGCTCAAAGAAGCCTCCCACATCAAATAGAGCCATTCTGCCATGATGCCACAAGATGGCTGACCCCCTCCTCTCCACTCTGAGTGTAATGACAGAGCTATCAAACAGTATTTATAATCTTGCAGCGGCCTAGTTTTAAAGTGGTCAACTCAAAAAGTATTGGAATTGTTTTGAGCAATTTGTGGGTTCAACTATTTCTTGTAAAAGAGCTATGTATACAGTTAAATTGTTACAATTTTAGTGCATTTGGAAATGCAGCAGACCTCTAGTTTCAGGATAAGTTCAGATGAGAAGAGTTTACAAAGTTGTACAAAGTTGTTGCCTCAATTTTGAACCCACTCTATTCACTCTCTCTCACTCACTCACTTATTTGCCAAACCACGTAATCCTACTGTTAGGATTGCGGGGATGCTAGAGCCTATCTCAGCCGACTGGGAGAAGGCGGGGTACACCCTGAACAGCTTGCCAGACCATCGCAAGGCAAACTCAACACAGAAACGCCCAAGCCTGGGAGGAAATTCTTGCCGTGAGGTGGATGTGCTAACCACTGCACCAATGTTCAGCCCCCACTCTATCAGAATGTGAATTAATTAGACTTTAGCTTTAATGTGAAAATTATGTTGTATTTATATTAGATGAAATAATATAATAGTGTCATGTTTTTTCTGATAATTTTGTGATTTTAGGATATTGGGGTATAGACATAGAACTAGGAAATGACAAATATTGAAATGATATGCAGATTGAAACTCTGCTTTTTTGGGGGTTGCTTTTTATATTTAAACTTGTAAATAAACAGTCTTTCAAAATATATTTTATGACTTTTTTATTTTTTAAAACATTTATTTTATGAATATTTTTATATTATAAATAAATATATAACTTTTTTAAATAATTTTAAAAATAAATTAAATTAAGATATTTTATATTAGAGATATTTACAGTTCAAGATTCTGCAATATTTCTTGGTTCCTAATAAAAAAATGTGTGATATCGACCATATTAACATCTTTAAACAAAAAGTTATTATAGTGAAATGTGATCATACACAACACACACAGGTGGAATTAATCTTAAATGGATGGATCGTAATGCAAAGCGAAAAAGCAGACATATCAAGTACTTAGAAACTCGTGTAAATATTTCAAGGATTCTAATGTTTAATTAAAGTTTGTGAATAATACACTCTGTAATGAAAATTGCTGCATTATTTTAAAATACAAAAATGGAAGCATTTTCACTAGTTCTCTCAGACCTTTGGTCCCCTCTCTATATATTCAATATCTTAATTTCTACAACATGATATTTTAAATATCACTGTATGAACTTTAAAAAGAAGATTTATAATCCAATGTGAGGAGAGAAGGTTTCTTTAGGGGTTCGTTTTAGCATTTCAAAGGAAACCTTTTTTTTCTAAACTAATTTTAATATGATCACAAGTAAGCGTATATTGATGTAGGTTTATGCATGTGTCACAAATTCTTATTGTTTTTCACATTTAATCAGACATATACATGTATTTTGTAGCATAGCTTTAACCTATTAGCATCAGCTTCATTAGTGCTAATTGTTTAATCAGTGGTGGTGTGACATAATGCATGTTTTTTTTAGTTGGTGAATAAGATATTGACATTAATAACAGATTTGCTTTGAGGAATATTTGCATGATTATGGAGCAGACTAGTTATATTACCTGTTAGAGCAACAGCCACCATGGTCTTGCTGGCACCTGTAGAAACTGTAGAAACTCTTTCTTTTCCCTTTTAGTGGTGTCTTGCAACTGGAACTTCTTCCTATAATCCCGGGCTCAGAAACAGTCCCTCTGGTGTTGATATGCCTCTAATACGCAAAGTTTCATGGAATAGAAAAGAAAAGGTTGTACAGAGTGCTTTTCCACCTTGGTGCTGGTTAGAATAATGTTTACTTTTCGGTGCCAATGAGCCCTTTGCACATATTCACTTTGTACCACTGTAGGTGTTTACCAGTTTGTGCTATAGTATATAGATATACTTTTTCAGAACATTAATGATGTCATTTTTATAAGTTACATCAAGGAATTCTCATTCATCATTAGGCGTTATTTCAATAAGGTGAAAGCACATATTCCATGTTACAAGTCAAAAAGACTAAATCCAGTGTAACAAGCAATATAGGAATTACACAATATAATAAAATATATACATTATAGGGTAAAATAGTATACATTAATAAAACGCTACAAGAATCCTAAAAACCTGTACTAAGTTATACTTAAATAAGAATGTATATAATGGTACTATTGAAATCCACAGAGCCTAATGGTTACAGATTTGGGACTGAAATGTCACTGGTTCCACTCCTGAACCAGCATAAAAAATTCTAAGTAACCTGCTCTCCATTTTCCCATCATGTGATGAGTAAACCCTTCTAATTTCATTCATTTGATAATAAGTATTTAAAAAATGTCTAAATCTTTTACCTTCATTCATTCATTCACTTTCTAAGCCACTTAATCCTAATTAGGGTCACCGGGAGGCTGCCACCCATCTCAGCCAACTCTGGGTGAGGGCGGGGTACCCCCTGGATGACTCACCAGGCCATTGTGGTTCTAACACACATAGAACCATTCGTACTGACACTCACACCTAGGGGTGATTTGGAACAGCCAGTTAGCCTACTGTGCATGTTTTTGGACTGTGGGAGGAAACCTGAAGTACCCAGAGGAAACAAGCCACCAACCCCACCCCCGTAAGCAAGGGGATAACATGCAAACTCCACACAGAGACGACCAAGCCTGGGAATCGATCCCAGGCCTTTTTGCTGTGAGGCAGACATGCTAACCACTGCACCACTGCACCACTGTGCCGCCTTCTTTTACATTTATATTTTCATTTATGGCATTTTGCAGATGCTCTTATTCAGAGCAACTTACAATTATAATTTTTTTTGTACAACAGAGCAATTGGGGATTGAGGGCCTTGCTCAAGGGCCCAACAGTGGTGGGACAGGTGATTGAACGGCTGACCTTCAGACCATTGATTACCTTACCATAGCCACCACTGCCCCTTAAATAAAATAACCTAATACAATTATTTTGTTTGATATAAAATTATTGTATTTTGCCTAAGATAATTTTATATTTCTCTGTGTATTTTCACCAGATCATTCATTATTTCTAGCATTCTAATAGCAACTCTTTTTTTTTTTTTTTTGCATATCTAACTGAACCAATGGTTTAACATACTTTCATGAGCCATTTCAGGTCCCAGGAATCACAGAAGAAATAAACTGTAACCCAAAAATCCCACTGGAAAAGAATGGAACAGTCTGAAAATATGTGAGTAGGAAGGAAATTATCCACACTATTACTTCCTGTTTAACATCCTTGGATTATAAACGAATAAAAGCAGACCTAAACACTGACTTCTTATTTATGTTTCTTGCTCTGCCCTGTACTGTAGGAAGCTGACCGCTGCCAGAACTCCTGTAGATATTTGTCTAGTGTGCTCAGGAGGATGTTATCAACATGTTTATGATAAAGGATAGATGATATCTCAGGAGGTTTGTGTGCCAAATCCCTCACATATGTACAACACGGCTAAAATATATACTCTGAATATTCTGAATAGTACTTCCTTCACAAATTGAGTGGTTCATAAATCATTCACACCACACACACACACACACACACACACACACACACACACACACACACACACACACACACACACACACACACAC
>JAOUQZ010000033.1:1295251-1315251 GCA_028564935.1 Neosilurus hyrtlii | reverse complement strand
AACAATCAAAATGACCTATCAATAAAACCTCCTACCCCTGTTGTAGTGCTGCTTGTCATTTTTTCAGTGCATATGCAGAAAAAGAATTCTGAACCTGAGCAATCGCATAATTACACGTATGTGTGGAGACAACATTTATTTTCTTGTGTACAGGGACGGAGCCCAAACACATGTGCAAAGTGGGCTTTGTTCATTACACCACTTATAAAGCAAGTAAATAGTTTGTAGTGATATGTATATGAAATAAACAAATAAGCATGCTTAAAGGGGCTCATTTACACACCAGGCATATAAAATAAACATGATACAGTGTTATCTCTTGGGGAAAAATGGATTTGTCCACAGTGTCTTTCTGAAACTATTTGTTTATTCCTGTATGTAAGTGTCAATGACCCCTGCATCAAGCACGATTATATTCGTAAATATTGCTAGCTTGAGGACAGTGAGAGTGCAGAGCACTTGATCTTAGAATTTTCCACGTTCTAAGAGTCCAGTGGGCTGTGGTGGTTTCACCAGAAAATCACTGCATTCAGCCAAAATGAACCACTAATGGAAGATAAAGCTCATGGACTATTCACTAGTAAATAGTCACCTATGAAGAGGTCTCTTGTGGTTGTGAGTGTGTTGGCCCTCCGATGGAATGGCAAGCTGTTTGGGATGCACCCTGCCTTTGCCCAGAGCCAGCTAAATTAGGCTCCAGCCTCCCCACAACCCTCCAAGAAAAAAGCATGTGGATGAAGAACATGGATGAATAAATAAGCCTTTTTACTGTAATGCAACAATGTTAAACATTGCACCTCTGTGCTGCCCTGCCTTATATTTAAAACCTGGACTGTATAACAAGAATAACATATATAGTAATAATCTGCACTCAAGAAAAACATTTGTTGCATTGAAAATCAGTTTCTAGAAAATGAAGCCTATATACATATATATATATATATATATATATATATCGTTCTTGGATATGACAACATTAGCAAAAAAACTGTCTTGTTTAAAGGTTTTGTTAGAGTGTAGTCAGGACTTTGTTCACAAACTGACAGTCTGACTCACAAATGTTGGGGATTAAGGTAACCATAGATAATAGCAAAAATAAGTGGAAATTCTTTTTTGCATAAGAATTGCAAGAAAGGAAAATTATGTTGTGATTTATTTTATTATTATTTAGCAATCATATAGTAAATGTGACTCAACCCTACGAATGATAAAATTATAATTTTTCCAGCTTATTTTCCACATAGTTTGTATTGCTTGTATTAAAAGAAAATTGATTAATCAGTGACCCAAAAAGAATTTCAGTGTGTAGGCCATTTAAAAATACTGAAAGCCTTGGCTGCCTGAACCTATCAAACAGGTCATGAACACATATAAAGAGATAAATGAAAAGGGCCAACATCGTACATTACTGAAGGTTGGGTGAATGGAGGGTCTTACTGCAGTCCAGTAGAAATGGTTCAAGGAAATAATGGTAGAAGAAAAAAGATTTTTTTTAAAATAAAGGACAAGTACCATGTAAAATAAAATGTTCAACAAATCCAACTAAGATTTTTATGGGTCAGTACATCACATTATATTATATTACTGAGGCAGTAGTGGCGCAGTGGTTAGCACATCCGCCTCACAGCAAGATGGACTGGGTTAGATTTCCGGGATTGGGGCGTTTGTGTGTGAAGTATTCATGTGCTTGCGCTGGGTTTCCTCCGGGTACTCCGATTTCCTTCCACAGTCCAAAAACATGCACAGTAGGCTAACTGGCTGTTCCCAATCACCCCTAGGTGTGAGAGTGAAAGGATATGTGTGTGTTGGCCCTGCCATGACCTGGCGAGCTGTTGGGGGTGTACCCTATCTTCGCCCAGAGTTGGCTAAGAAGGGCGCCAGCCTCCCCACAACTCTAATTAGGATTAAGCGGCTTACAAAATGAATGAAAATGTAATAAAGTCATAGGAAGTTATCTGGATATCTAGATGTCATCTAAATGCAGTTTTAATATTTTTGTATCTGTAAATGAAATAAAATTATGTTTATATACATGGTCTGGTTGCTGATTTTTTTAAATCTTTTTTTTGGTAATATTTAGCAATTTTATCTGTTGTGGGGAATCTCCTGGTCCTCCTAATGGCATACAAGAGATCATCTCAGATGAAGCCCGCAGAACTCCTCAGTGTGAACCTGGCAGTGACTGATCTTAGTGCGGCAGTCTCAATGTACCCTCTTGCTGTTGCATCTTTGTGGAAACATGCCTGGTTAGGGGGTGATGACACCTGTATCTACTATGGTTGGATGGGCTTCTTTTTTGGTGTGGCCAGCATGACAACCCTGACAGTCATGGCTATAGTACGCTTCATTTTATCCATGACACTACAGTCTCAAGGTAAGTGCTGCAAAACTCTGTTAATAAAATTAGATTGTGCAATCTGAAAAGGTATCTACTTTTTTGCAAGCTAATCAAATGCCACATCAGGGGAGGAACACACTATCTGCATCATTAACTATGAAATGATTGTCATGTGCCTTAGAATTGTGCTTATGGTAGGAAACAAAATGAGATATATTACAACTCAATATTAACTTACACTTTGTTCATTATTGTTACCACTAATGTATACATTTTCCACAGCCGCAATAGACTCTTGTGGTGCTAACCTCTAGGTTCTGCGATTTTATCTTCACTTAACTGTACCTCTGTTATAAATCATTTAAATACATTTTTAAAATCATAGATACTGTGGGGGAAATGCATTAGTTTAAATTCAGTACTGTACTCAGGTGCTAAATAAGACTCATTCAATAAAAAATTCTCAAACATTTATTGGATTTTCATGATAAATCCTTATTTTAATGCCGATTCTTGCAACACATTTTTTAAAAGATGAAACCTTTTATTCCAACCACAAAGGTGCAAGGTACATTTGCCAAGGGCACTGTCACCACCCTGTACCAGGAACCAAACACCCCCCACCCTGAGTTTTCTTCTCTAATTTTGTCACGGCCAATTTCCACCTATTAAATATTGCCTTCCTGTGGATCCAAGTGCCTCCTCCATGACACGTGATGCTACCACCTGCATCTTTAAAAAGCTTACATATGCACAATTGGGGCAGCACTTTCGCAAATCGCAACCACACCATGTACGCATGAGCTCACAGACACCCTTGATTGGCTGGTGATTGTTAAAAGTGACAGGAAGGTGAGAATATGCTATCCATCCCTCGCATGAGAGCTTAGCCAGTTAACTCTCAGTGATGGAAGGCTGTGCAATCAACCTGGGTTTGAACGTGAAATCTCTAGGTTTGAATTTCACATTCCATCCAACCCTTTTTTGATTTGGGGTTCTATTTCTTTAACTCATCATAAGAGGAGTTTTTAACATATATGTAGGTCCAAAACTGTCTATAATCATTTATTCAGTTTGAGATCCAGTTAAAGTGAAGGCCATACAAACAATCATGCAAACACAGAAAAACTGGAAGACATTAACAGGACTGGGGGGTTAAATACTCACAAGGAAAGTCTGTATTTGTGTGTCTATGTTTTTAGCAGAGAAAATTAATAAAAGGATGGTGCAGATGATGTTGGTAGGCATATGGCTGTATGCTCTCATATGGGCTGTTCTTCCGTTATTTGGTTGTGGAGCATATGGCCCTGAACCCTTCGGCCTGTCCTGCACGTTGGCCTGGGCAGAGATGAAGGAGCACAGTCCATTGTTTGTCATTACCATGTTTGCTATGAACCTGGCTATCCCGGCCATCATCATTGTTTGCTGCTACTTTGGCATCGCCCTCCGTCTCCGTTTCCTCTACAAGTCTCTCGGGAATGCCAGCATGGTGCAAAACAAGGTTAAAATGCAACGTCGCCTCATGTTGGTGAGTTATATATTGACATATATTATTTATATTTATATCTATTTTTAGTGCATGGGTACCGTGTTGACATTTATTTTCATTTTATTATATTTTTATATTATATTATATATATTATAAGATATTTACTATGATATTTATTATTCAGTATGATCTTACTATAGATAACTATGTAGTATCTAATAATGGTCTTATTTAGCAAATAATACAATGTCACCTATGGCAGGATGTATAAATCACATTCCAGTAAAATGTTTATTATATGACATCTACCCTACTAAAAGAAATTGGTCATGAATTTAAAAAAATTCTGTCAAATGATTTGATAAATTGAATAAAAAGGATTGGGTGCCTTCACTAGTTCAAATTGACGGTATTTTTAATTAATCAGTGTTTTCTATAAAGTCGTATAGAAATATTCATGCAAGGGTCCTTCCCCATATATGGAACGGGACATACTCAGTTGGGTGTGGGTGATGTTACATGGGGGACCACGCATGTTTAATGCCTGATTTCTGTGGGATCTAGGGAAGTCTGCGTACATACTTCGGTTTGGTAAGTGCATACTGCGGTCGATTAAGGGATGATTTGATGTGTTCAGTACTCAAGCATGGTTAAGCTTACCGATTTCCTTTAATTATAGAATAGAATAGAATACAAAATAGAATAGAATAGAATAGAATAAAATAGAAACTGCAGTACAGTTCATGCAGTAAAACGAAATTTGTTTGGCTTAACCTAAGGTGCTCATAGAAAATTGCACATTCATTCTATATACAGTTTCACATAAATGCACAATATTGTACCAGTAAATAAGTCATTAACCTTTTTAATAAAATCACCTGTGAAATCAAATGCTTTTACTTAAAAAAATAATATTATATATAAAAAAAATATTCTATGCATAATAAATGAACTGTATACACAGTAAATAAAATACTACCCGTTAACACATTTCTTGTAGATTGCTGTTCTGATCAGTGTTGGTTTCATTGGCTGTTGGGCACCCTATGGGATCGTGAGCTTATGGTCAATCTACTCAACCTCCTCCGTCACTCCTCAAGTCAGTATTTTGCCCTGCCTCTTTGCTAAGACTTCCACTGTGTACAACCCACTCATCTATTACATCTTCAGCAAGCCATTTAAACAGGAAGTGAAGCAGCTTCTCCAGAAATGCATCAGGTCCCTGGCCTGCCATAATTCTCAGTCAAATAACCTTTCAGAGAATACAATCTATATGGTGTGTGAAAGAGCTACAGTCAAAGTCAAGCCATTGGTTGCTGATACACAATTCATGCCTGTGGAATATCAATAACTCTGGGATTTCTTTGCCATGTACTGGAAAATGGGTGGATGTTTGTTTGATTAACCTTGAGATCACAACTCTGTAGGTTGGAAGGTGTATAGTAGTAATGTGAAAGTAATATAATTATCAAAATGTTATCATTAAAAAGTAATAATTATTAATTACTATAAAATACTGAAAGACAATGATGTTGAGTTGATACCGATATGACCAGTTTAAAGATAAAAGATATTTATTTCAGGTGAAACATATTGAACAAATTCAAATTAATTGTCAAGTACAAAATCATACACAGTACAGTATGTAGTGAAATGCTTGTTACGACTGTCCTATATTTGAAGAAGAATAAAAAACTATCAATATCAAGAAGAAAAAAGAAAAATAACAATAACAATTTGCAGGACAAACTTTAAAAAGTTAAAGGTAGAATATAAACTATTAAATATTAAATATTACATAAAATATAAATGTAGTGATGATTTTATAATTAATATGGTGTGTAAAGTGTCGGTGCAGTGTGCACACAAGATGTTCAGTGAGTTTGGCTGTTGTGTGTGCAGAGTAGTGCAGGGCTACAGAGAGTGCAAATTGTGTGTGCAACAACCAGCTGAGGCAGAATGTAATGATCAGAGGTAGAATGATGGTAGCTACATAAAAAATGCATAGATTTTTTTTTTAAGTATCAATAGTTAAATTCATCATAATATAAGTTGACATCATTGGCACAGTATTCTTTGCCATTATTGATTTACGTACACTTAAATATTTTAGAGACTAGAAGACCAAAGTATAATTCAGGCTGTTTATTTGTGTTTCTTTGTGTTTTTTGTTTTTTCTTAAATAAATGGCAAGATTTTTATACTTTTTTCCCATCATGTTTCATCATGAAATGTTATGGTTCTGACTGATCGTAACAATAAAAGAAAAATGTTAATTTTGGTAAACAAGAATTCTGGTATTAGTATTGACAAAAAGTAAATTTATTATAAAAGAATAATTATAATAAAAATCCAGCAGGTGACAGTGGCTCAAAACACTATCAAGTGGTTTGCAACCACCACCATACCCCCCCCCCTCCCCCCTCCACATACCCCCACCCACCCCATATGAGACCAAATATGTTGATCAAATGATCTGGTTATTGTGTTACTCCTTATGCCAGTGTATTATTTTTACTCAGCTAAGTACAATTGGTCTAATTCATTTAACAACTTCAACAAACTGTATGCTTCTGAATGTAAAACCTGCTGTACTTTGACCATACACTGTTGCTTGGATTAATGCCATTTTGACACAACAGGAAATGTCCAGTGTCATTCAAAATACTGGTATTTGTATGTTCTGTACATACATAAAGTACATTATTGTTGTATGCAGTTATTATGTTCACAGTGTAAAAAAGTCTTCAGATTTCTTTATAATACTGTGTTGTCACTGTGTTGTCATTATATTCACTTATTTAATATCATGGTAATACAGGCTACATGGAAACATTTACTTTCTCGAATCTACTGTGCACATTAGAGGTAAAACAGCTGGATATACACAGAACTAATGATTTTTGTCATGTAACATTTCAGTGCTGTGTGAAAATGAGTGTCAAATGTCAATATAATTTTTTGTTTTATTACAAAAATGGTTTATGGCTTACTCATACTTTTGAAAAACACAATTTTGTTTGATATAATTGCGTAATTGGTATTTGTATAATAAATAAATGGTATTTATTCAGTTCAATCAACCATCAGAAATACCATTTCAAAGCCACACATTACAGTGGCTGAAATAACAGGCTACTGAAAGCATGTCAATGTGAAATACAAAGAATTTGAAGTCCACTGAGGTTTATGCCCTTTTTACGTCAGTCATATAAATTGCTTCATAAATAAGAATGAAGAGCAGTAGATAAACTAATTGTTGCCCTCGAACGGCAGAAACACTGCGATTATTATTGATTACAGCAGAGAGCAGTGAGGGAAGAAGAACACTGTTTATTCATTCTGCATAAAAACATCTTTGAACTGAGAGCGAAAATGAGCAGAGAACAAGTCTGTGATATCAAAAGTAAATAGACACCATCATTTTTTAAAGACTGATACGTAGATTGACATAAGCAGGGCCTTTGCCCTGAGACAGCTGAGATAGGCTCCAGCCTCCTAGCAACCCTGATAGGATTAGGCGAACTGGCAAATTGATGGATGGATGGATGGATGGATAGATAGATAGACATATACATAGTATCCAAGTTGATGGGGATTCTACACAGCAGTACTCATATCAGTGGCTTTATAAAGGGGGTTATTTAGCATCTACCATGTAGCAGGATGCTGTTGATTCCTGGCCTTTGCAGGTGAATTGCAGGCAAGAGGAATCCCAAGGTTTTGTGCAATCTGACACTGGATGACACACACACACACACACACACACACACACACACACACACACACATATATATATATATATATATATATATATATATATATATATATTATAATTTTACATTACAGCATATAAATTGTTTATCTAGAACAGAGTAACATGCTAGCAGCACTATTGACCTTTGCACATGCCGCTTCTACTACACGTTGAGCAGGATAATTACTTTTAGTAGAAGCTCTACGCTACAAGCATTCTTTAGATGGTACATTTAGCTATAGATGGATGGATCAATACCAAGCAAAATCCAAATGAAAGATATTGCCTTCATTGACTTTTTCGTCTGAGAGATTAGGGCTAAAATCCAAATCCCGGTTGGGTGGCTTAAAAGCTTATGGTGTCACCAAACATATTGCTTTGTGAATTATTGATCTACATGGGGTGCCACTGCCCTGCACAGTCTCAGATTTAGTCCTATGTTCTGTTTACTGTTTAGGTGGAGCTTCTCTGAATGCTCTCTCTGTCCATGTGGGTTTCTCCCCAGCTCCCAAAATAGTGTATTTACTGTGCTCAATTGCCCATGTATGTGTATGTTCATGTGAATGAATACTGTAAATGCCAATGGGATTGATATGCCACCCACAGTATATTCCCACCTTGTACCCAGTGTTCCTTGGATTAGACTCTAAATCCACCACCACTATAGATGCTGGTCCTGCAACACCCGGGTTTATTCTTACACTGGATGACTGACTGCTGTGTGAACAGTAAAATCAAGAAATGAGACAGACAGAATTCCTTATTCCAGGCTTTATGACTGAGAGTCAATTATGAGATTTATATACAAGGAAGCTTGCACATCACCATAATGGTATTTTAATCAAGTCTCGAAAGACAAGTCTCGGAAGCTGGAGAATAGCTACATATGTACCTACTGTCTGAGGGCTGCATACCAACCTGCATACCTGCAGCACTGTCTCACAGGAAATCTGTAGCCGACAATTTATTAATACAAAAAAAGGTTTTAAAATTAACTGAACTACCCATGTTAACAGAAAATCTACATTATAGGTATGGATGGTAACACAAAGAGTACAAATAGGGTTCAAAAGTTGAAACAAAACTAAGTCTGGATTTTTTGGTGTGTGTGTCTGTATAAAATGGAAAAAAAATTGAACCCTGTACGAGGTGTAGTGATCTGGACAACATAAACACATCGCTCTCGTCATCAGATGGCATGCATGCCATGTTTACTCTCATCAGTCCAGATGACAACCAATAATAAACCATAAGTGGTGGCTTAGTGGTTTACTGACCCGAAGGTGAGCGGTTCAAGCCCCACTATCACCACTGTTGGGCTCTTGAGCAAGGCCCTCAACTGCTCAGTTGTACAAAAATGATAATTGCAAGTCGTTCTGGATAAGAGCATCTGCCAAATGCTGTAAATATAAAATATATGATGCTACCACTAAAAACATGGTTTTAAGTAACTGCAGACATGTTGGATGTGTGTTTGTGAAGGGGGCACAGTGTTACACTACTTCTATCTCTCTTGATATTGAACACCTTCTTCCATTTCTTAGCACTTGATCTCAGACTTTTCAGCTTTCTATGAATCACTGTTGCACTGCCAATGTATCTTCTTATGCATGTGCAAGATTATTCTATTAGTAATGTCATCTTGTTATAAGCAGACACACAGGACCAAAACAAGATGTAAAACATCTAAATAAGATTTTCATCCTGTGACCCAAGGTGGTTTCATCAGGAATCTTTTGTATTCAGCCAAAATTAACTGATAATGGAGGATGAAACACACTGGCTATATTCATTCATGAATGGGCATCTTTAAAGCAAAAAAAGAGGATGTACCAAATATTAGTAATTTCCAAATACTAAATTCATTAATGGTTTCATCCTTTTGGACTTTATTGTAGGTAGCACTGGCTTAAAGTACATAAAAGTGTTTTTATTAAATCTTTTAATTTGATCTTACAAATAAGAAAGGAAGCATGAGCATAGGAAAGGGGAATTAGCGCATTTCACAAAGAGACCACAGGAAATTTATTACTGGATTCATGAAAGGAAATACAGATTGTGATCAATCTTTCAAACAGACCTTAACCTACACAACATTTTCAACTGCAGATCAGGACATAACTAAAAGCTCACAATCAACAGCATCCATAAGGCACTATTGTAAAACACAGCTCAATGAACAGAGACAGCAAAGTAACCCTTCATTAGACCTGCTTTATTATACAGATTTTTTAATATGCTTATCCATAATTGTATTGCTGTACATTACAATTAGGTAAGTCATTCAAAAGCCCCCTGGATCAAGCAGCAACCTCCATAAATAAAACATCAGGAAACAACACAAATTAATGACAGATATATGACACCTTATTATTATTATTGGTCTATTCCAGGATTTGCACTTCAATCTCTTAACTAAGTGGTAAAATATAAAACAGTGACACATTAATGCTAACCACATTCTTATCAAATTTCTACAACCTGTATGAATTGACCACTAAAATAAAATCTTAATGAAGTGCACAAAATGTTGTTCGGTTCTAGTTACAGAGCTTGGCGATTCTTCTCTAGACTCTTCTCGATGTTGTCAATGACTTCCACTGCAGCTTGAGGGATTCTGGTTCCAGGTCCAAAAATACAGCAAACGCCATTCTCATACAAAAACTCATAGTCCTGCATGACATAAGATCATAATATAGAGTTATTGATTTGAAACTAAGCAGGGCTATTTCTAACCCTGGGTTTGCACTGGGGAACAATGTACGCAATCTTCGTGATTAAAAAAAAACGTGGAGCTCCACAATTTATGAGCACGCTTGGAGCACAACTAGAGTATAAAAGAAGACAGCTCACATCCAGGAGATAAAATTTGAAGGAATCGTGTTGACAAGTTCATCAAGATCCCCTACGATACCGCATCAAGGTCTGTTATGCTCTGTTAAGGTCATCCGCACTTCCCACGTTCTATCTCAATTGCCATCAAATCGTAATACATCGTAATAATCGCTCCATGAACAACGCGATCATCACAAATCCACCAATTTCCCTCAAGGTCATCACAATTCGATTCCCCTCTCCCCCCCAACACGCTCATCACGTTTCTTTCAAATCGTGGAGATCGTGGACATCGTGCCCCAGTGCAAACCCTGAGTAAGTACTCTGTTCCTGCAGAAAAAAAAAATCACAAGGTGACATGCAATAGGGTTTACTGCATTTGATAAATTTCATCTAATATACACAGCTCTTTTTCTCCTGTTTTACCTGTGGGGGAATGACTCCACCGCAAATGACCAGGATGTCTGGCCTGTTTAAATTACGCAGTTCTTTAATAAGCTCAGGGACAAGAGTCTTATGTCCGGCAGCCAGTGTGCTCACACCTACGCAGTGAACATCTGCATCAACAGCCTGCTGAGCCACCTCTCGGGGGGTCTGTCATAGGAATAACAACAAAATACACTGATAAAGGACATACACATATCACAGAGCTTTCATGTGATTTTCATCCACTAACAGAATCATTGGACAAATTAAGCAGCACTTACTTTTATGCTGCAGATGTAGTGCAGATGTTAAATACTGGTATTATTGCATAACAAAAATATATAAAAATGATAAAATATATTCATAAATTATCAAAAACAATGAACCAGTCATCTAGCCATCACAATTTTGTTCAGATTCTTTCATTTGCCCATTTTTCCTGTTTCCAACACATCAACTTCACAGTTAACCTGATGCATCATACGACCACTAATTGACAGGTGCCATTGTAATGGGACAATCATTCATTCATTCATTAATTCTCCAAGCCGCTTAATCCTAATTAGGGTCACGGGGAGGCTGACACCCATCTCAGCCGACTCTGGGCTTGAGGTACACCCGCAACACACAAACACACACACACAAAACCAGTCACACTCACACCTAGGGGCAATTTGGAACAGCCATGTTTTTGGACTGTGGGAGGAGAATGGAGTGCCTGGAGGAAACCCACACAAGCACGGGGAGAACATGTGAACTCCACACAGAAAGGCTGGAGCACGGGAATTGATCCCAGGCGTTCTTGTTGTAAGACCACCTATGAGACAATCAATATTATTTAATTCATCTCTGTCACTCACTCACACACGCTCATGCTCACACGGTCACACACACAGGGAATGCAGGACTTCAGTTATAGCTCATGTGATTACACCCAAGTTTAAATGTTTAGTACACCTCATGTAATATAAGCAGCACTTTATTGGACTTTGTTAGAGTATTTACTGTCAACATGCGGATGCACTGAATTAAGAGCTTTGTATGAAAAAATATTACATGCCTTTTTGTCTCATCCATATCTTATTAAATTAAATATTATCACAAAGTCTAATTGAACAGGATTAGTTACTGGGAATAAATGTCACCTTCAGTATCAGAATGTATTTTGATCCAAACCACAACATAAAAATATTTTTTAAAAATATAAATAAAAAAATGTTTTAAATCACCAGGCAGACTGATCAATATTTCAACACTGTGACCTTTCAGTTCTCTGAGTGTATTTTTGGTTTGCACTCTACCTCAACAGGCCATGCCTACTGCATATACATGAACAGAGTCCAACACTAGCTGTTTTAGGATTCCCCAATTCACAGCAAAAAGTAATGCACACGCTTTCATACTGGTACCCATTAGGAAAAACATCCAACAGGGGTATAAAAAAAACCCTGTGAATTTGTGCATTGACACACAGTGCTGTCATAAAGCATAAAGATCACAGACTCAAAAGAAAGAGAAATACCTTAAAAATAAAGACTTTTCTTTATAGTTCTTTGAGAATTTTGTGTCATGTGTTGCACAGAAGCTACTCAATAAGAATATAACATACATTGATCAGAAAAACCACCTGCCTAATATTCTGTCAGTCCCCTTTGTGCCACCAAAACAGCACTAACCCATCGAGGCAAGGTCTCCACGGGACCACTGATAGTGTGCTGCGGTAAGTGGCACTAATACATTAGCAGCAGATCCTTCAAAGTCATTTAAGATGTGAGATGGAGCCTCCATGAATCAGACTTGTTTGACAAGAACATGCCACAGATGCTCGATTTGATTGAGATCTTGGGAATTTGGAGGCCAAATCAGCCCTTTGAAAGGTTTGCCATGTTCCTCAAACCACTTCTAAACATTTTTGCGATGCTGCAGGGCGCATTATTCTGCTGAAAGAGGCCACTGTCATTAGAGAATTCCACTGCCATGTATTGGGTCTGAAACAATTTTCTGGTAGCTGGTATGTGTCAAAGAAATATTCAGATGAATGCCAGAACCAGAGGTTTCCTAGCAAAACATCCTAGCGCATCACACAGCCTCCGCTGGCTTGGCATTCTTCCAATAGTGTTGCTATCATCTCCATCCTGGGTAAGCAAAGTACACATCCGGCTGTCCACATGATGTAAAAGAAAACTGGCCATCTTCTTTCATTGCTCCATGATCCAGTTCTGTTGTACTGTGTGTTCTGACACATTTCCATCATAGCCATCATTAACAGTAATCTGTGCTAGTTTTTGGGATCAGATCAGGCTTCACTCCCCACACAATTCAATTCAAGTTGTATATTGCTTTTAACAAAGGACACATTTATAAAATGTTCCAGTTTCTTCCCACAGTCCAAAAACATGCACAGGGGGTTTATTGGCCGTTCCAAATTGCCCCTAGGTGTGAATAGTGGCCCTGTGATGGCCTGGCGAGCTGTACCCTGCCCTCACCCAGAGTCGGCTGAGATGGGCGTCAGCCTCCCCGCGACCCTAATAAGGAATAAGTGGCTTAAAAAATGAATGAATGAACCAATGAATATATTTATAAATGTATCTCTATTAAGCAAGTCAGAGGCAAAAGTAGTAAGGTAAAATTCCCTGAGTTAACGCAAGAACAAAACCTTGAGATGGACCAGAATCAAAAGGAAGCCCTTACTCATTTGTGTGACACCAGATAGTGTAATTATATACAACTCAACTCGACAGTGTGCTACGCTCATTTATAGTCAAACGTTACAATTGAATCTCTAGGAAATTAATTATATTTTAACATGAAGGCAACAGTTGTCCTTCTTGGACCACTCTTGGTAGAAATTCTTCACTGCATACCAGGAACACTACCTGACTTTCCATTCCATTACCCAGTTATTTAGCCACAACAGTTTTACCCTTCAAAATAGACCAGTTCCTGACTCTTACCCATTTTTCAAGCATCCAACACCATCAACTTTAACCACTGACTGCTGAATGCATCCAACCCATTAACAGACGCCACAGCAACTAGATAATCAATCAATATTATTTATTTCTATTATTCACCTCTCAGAGGTTTTAATGCAAATGCTTCTGGTACATAAGAACAATAAAGATGCACCTCACTGTAATTAAAGTGAACCTCACACAGAATGTTTTTTGGATTTGGTGAATTGTGATTTGTATCATAAAATAAATGCACTTTTTGCAAATTTACCTGAAAAAGTGGTCCAATGTCAACATCAAAGCCCAGGTCAGCGAATCCTGTGGCGATGACCTTTGCTCCTCTATCATGTCCGTCCTGTCCCATTTTGGCAACCAGAAGACGAGGATTCCTGCCTTCATGCTTCTTAAACTGCACTACCCTGAAAAACAAGTCACAAGAGGATGCAAGACAGCTCACGCACGAATGCTGGGTGAGGATTAGAAAGGATTTTGTTTACTCAAGTGCTCAAGCACTGCTTTTATAGCCAAGGTTCAAAAGAACATTCAAACCCGCGAGACCTAAGATTAAAAACTTTTTAAAGGCTTCTGGCCTGGCAGTCCAGGCAGAATGACCTGAAAAGGCTAAACTCTCTGGAGATGGAAATGTTTAAAAAAAATGGGCAACACTGAAGCATCTTACCGACTGTGAGCATGGGTGATCTCCTCATGCTCCCCAAACTCAGTGCGGTATGCTCCGCTCACCATGCGTGTACTGGCCTTGTGCTCCCCGAAAACAGCTTTCATCGCATCCGTGATCTCACCCACAGAACACCTGAAGGGCAAAAAAAAGCATTTAATCTTGGTGTATTTGCAGTAATTTAGTAAGATGTGGTAATTTGGTATGCTGTGGTGTACGCAGTATTATGTGGCTTAAAATTACACCTTTAAGTTCTAAAGCACTTTGGAAATAAGTAACCCTTAACCTTTAAAGTACCTTTAAGGTAAAAATAAAAAGTAATGCATAAAATGTACCTATGTCTTTTATTTAAAAAATCCATCTCATTAATTAAAAATTCATTTTAAACAATCACATATGTGACCCAGTCTGGCAAAATGAGTCACAGTGACCAAAAATTCTAAATTGAGTTAGCCATACCATTTAAAAGCTTAGAGTCTCCTTTTTTAAATGGTATGGCTAATATCAGTAAACATCAGTCCCTGCCCATTTTTGCACGAGTGTTGCATCTCTAGACTGTTGCATTTCATACCTTGCTCTAGAAGCCTCCACAGCCAGCTCCAGCAGATTTCCATCCGTGGTTTCAGCACATTGCTTTATAGCAGCCAGGCACCTTTGTGCCACCTCGTTATCTCGAGTCTTCCTTACCTTTAAAGCAAGCACATAGCATTTCATCATCACATCCTGTAATAACCCTGCTTCAATTGTGCATGCTGGTATTTATCCAGTGCTCAAATAACTCTAGTAGAAAATCTTGGAGACCCACTAAGGATGTTTACTCTCACGGATGAAGGCAGAGAACTCATGGACCTTTCTTTGTGCACAGGGGCATTGCCATATTGCCTGCAGTTCCACTGACCCCCACTGAAATGTTGTGAAGGATTTGAAATGCGCAGTACAAGCAACAACAAAAAAAAACACTCAAACTTCTTGCCTCTGAAAGGTGGTGTACATGTATACCACCTTAACTTCTGATCGGTTATTAAAATGGGTTATTAAAAAAATAATAATTAATTCTTGTAGGATGTAATGTGCCAATCACATGCTGCTCACACTATAATTACTGATTAAAATGATTCACTAGCATAAAATGATGATCTATTTTAAAATGAAGCATAATTTTCTCTAATCATGAGCTGTTTTGAAAAGCAATTATAATGGCTTCAGGTTTACTGCTGTTTTTTTTTCAAAAGTTAATTGTAATCAAGCACCATTATACTTCAGAATGGCTGCATGACTACTCCCTTCAGACTTTTTAAATCATTTTATATACATTCAAAATGCCCAGAAATAAAGAACTGACCTTCTGAAGTTTCTCAATCTGTTTTTGCCTCACAATAGTGTTATCAATGGCCAGAACCTCCACTGTCTCTTCACTTTCAAGGCGATATTTGTTAACCCCCACAATGACTTCAGAGCCTGAATGATGAACAAGCAAAGTTTCAGAAGAAATTGAGCATTATATTGTTTTGTATTATATACAGTAAGAACATCACATTATATCACATTTTTACGAAAGAATACAAAAAAATATAGCTTATCATACTGTTTTCCTGTGTGTGTTGAACACACTTACATTTATGGTAGTTGGCAGAGCAACTTATATTTAAGACCCTTGATCAAGGGCCCAACAGTAGCAGCTTATTGGTAATGGGACATGAACCTCCAACCTTCTGATCAGTGACCCAGACCTTTAGCCATTGAGCCCTTTCACTAATCTGATTTATCAGCAGTTTTGAAGTTATCTAATATCTTAACCACTCAACTGCAAACAGGTCACAGAAATCTAAAGTTCTAAGAAGTAAAAAGCGAGTCAATAATCTTAGGCATGAAACTGTTGAAAATATCCAGGATGTTTATCCTATTTAACACCACATAAAGTTGGTACACCTCTTCATCATGACAGACTGCAATATGCTAATCAACAGCCATTAACATCAGCCGTGCATAACAATTAGCAACTCTGCAGTTTGGTTTTTGATATATAATTGATATAAAATGATCTTTAGACCAAAATACCAGCATTTGTCACAAATGGGACAGAAAAGGGGCTTCCACTGGCTGAAAATCAATTTAAAAATACACTCGCTGTTGCACTTAAATTCACCAACTACACACTGAAATGGAGGGTTAAGCACAGTGGATAACAAATTTACTACAAATATGGGATGTATTTATTTTTCCACATGACTGTATGTCAATCACTTGTGTATCAAGAACATAAATGGAGTTTTCTTTGTTTTTTTCAAAAGCAAAACCATAAAGTAAAACTATTTACAATCCCACTGTGAAAATTTTCAAATAAAATATTGTATGATACATCCATCCTCTGAGATAAATCTACAGAAACCATTACAGAGTGCAGATAGTGGAATAAACCCCTGCTATTTTCACACATCTGTCTGGAGGACACTGCAAGTAGTTATCAAAATTATCATCAAAAAAAGGCAGCTGATCATATGTCTGAACATGAAAGAACAGAGTGGAGATGATTTCCCTAATGGCTTCATGCTTTTATAGAAAAAATAGCTTAATGTTTTGAGGTCAAGGCTTGCACAGGACTTCGTCTGAAATCTTGTTTGCTAAAACACTGGCATTCATGGGTTTGGGATAAAAGAAATTCCACCTGAAATGGGCTTGATGACACAAGAAAGCTAGCACACACATTCAAAAATAAAAGTAATCACACACGGCTGCTCTCTGGAGGGTCATTCAGTCAAAAACATTATTGAAAGGGCTGATATGATGAGTATTTCTCCTGTTATATAAAAAACATAGGATTCAAATATTATTTGTATTACATGCAACTAACTTTAAAAGCTTTTGAGCTTCGACAGTCACCTTATTTCTCCATTTACAAAAACAAATAAATAAATAAACAACCCTGCGTGCCCCATTTAGGATTTCAAAAAGTTCGGCTGAGAAACCCGGATTTTTTATTATTTTTTTTAATCTTACCTTACGTTCAAATTATACCCATGATTTCTCTGGTTGTGGAGTGCAGCTATTGTGCCCACTTGTGGTATCATGGAAACCCTTTAATCATTCATGAAATCATAGGAAGAGCATCTTTTTTTTTTTTAATTCATTTTCTGAACCGCTTAATCCTAATTAGGGTCGCGAGGAGGCTGCTGCCCATCTCAGCTGACACAGAGTACACCCTGTATAGCTCCCTAGGCAATGACAGGGCAGAAACACGCAATGGCCTACTCAGGAAGAGAATCTTGTTGAACTAAATAATGCTTTTTATCATAATTAAAACTGATACAGGAGACTGAACTAACGAATTTTCAGGTGGAAATATCTGGCAAGCAAGTGTATATCATGATGTATATACTGATGAATTAGTAGCAGCAATAAACGGAAATATAAAATAAGGTATGTGAACTTCCATAACCTGTGGTTTTTATTATGCAGCACCTACACAGCACCTCCCTGCGGGCAGTAGCTAAAAATTTCTTCTTCCTTCAGCTAATATTAAGAGAAAAGCTGTTATGTTTATGGACTTTCATTGCAGCACTTTTATATAAAGATCTGACTCCTGACTTTTTACCGGCGATCTATATTTTTACCTGAATCAATACGAGCCTGTCTGCGTGCAGCACACTCTTCAATTCGCAGCTTTGGAATTCCCTCGGCTACTGCTCGAGCCATTCCTCCCATTTCCTCAATCTCACTGATGAGCTGAACAAAGAGAAAACAACCAGGTACTCAAAAAATAGACAGACAAATAATGTGGAGCAGGGTAAGTCTGTAGGGCTTTTACACCCAAGCCTAGTGACTCATCAGAGACGGAACTTATCCTGGTTTTTGTAGCGTGAAGCGAGTAAGAGTTCAGCTCCTCCTGGAAGGGACGCGAGTCAGTCGCAAATACATTCCCAGTACTTTTACTGGTACCCATTTATACTGCTGGGTGGACAGAGGCACACTTGTGGTTCAGACCTTTCCCAGGGGCCTCAGCACGGTGAGGGGTCTAAAAAGGAATGGAGCCCACAATCTCTCAATCATGAGCCCGGCATCCTAACCACTACATCACCGGCACGCACTGTGTAAAAGTGCATCCATTTTTTCTACAGCAAAATCTTATTTCCCGAGCAGGTCTCTTATTGTACATTCTATTGACGGCAATTATTCAAAATAAAACAAAAACTGCAGAAAGTAAACTTTAGACAAAATGATTAAAAATTTCCAATTGCCAGTTGGAGAGAATAGCTGCCTTTTCGCTAGCAAAAAGAACTCACAAAATGAATATAGAATTGTTTGTGAGATGTCAAAAGGAATGCTTCCAAGGGTCAATCATCATGAAACTTTTCAGGTGTGGAAAAAAGCTTCCCTATTTAGAAAATATCCTCCACTATATATGCTGTTCATTTACATAACGGGTGCCAATAATTCTGGAGTTGACAGTACATCATTATGCTTTGCAACAAGGTAAAGTAAGGAACTATTGAAATTTTTTTTTCTGACCTTCAGGGCTGCATTGTAAACATCATTTGTAAGTGTCTCCATCATGTAGGAGCCTCCCCAAGGGTCAGCCACTTTCGGGATGCCAGACTCCTCCTGGATGATGATCTGGGTATTTCGAGCGATACGGGCACTTTTCACTGTGGGCAAACCCAGCGCCTCGTCAAAAGAGTTGGTGTGTAGAGACTGCGTACCTCCAAACACTGCAGCCATGGCCTCGATGACTGTACGGATCACATTGTTGTAGGGGTCCTGTGCAAAATAACATCAAAGAAACATTAGCTTTGGCCTTTAGCACAACTGGGAGGACCGTGGACAAGAGACTGTGTCTGAGGTTTGGGCATTCAGGCTGCATTACTCAAATAGAAACTGGGCTGTGAACACAAAATAAGTCTCTGTCTGAGGTGTTACTCTTGGAAAACCTTGAGTGATACTGAGTGCTGGAAATTCTGAGCTAAGATGGCATCATACTATATCAAATTAATAGAGCAGTCACCACAAATTACACAGTTTAGGCACTTTTCAAATTTCATAATATCTATTGCACAGAAAATACACATTGATTACATTCAGTGGCCCAGAATATATAGAATTACTCATTTACTCACGAACTCATTTGCTGAACCACTTAATCCTCCTACTAGGGTTGAAGGGAGGCTGTGCCCATCTTAGACAACACTAGCCAAAGGCAGGGTAGACCCTGAACAGCTCACAAGACCATCACAGGGCAACACACCCACACTCACACCTAATGGAACAACCCATTAGCCTAATGTGCAGCTAGCTTGGTTGTCAAAAGACAGCCATGTCTCTCACTGGCTGTGGTGAAAGGCATGTAGGTGGCCTGGCGAGCTGTCCAGGGTGTACTCTGCCCTGCTGTACTCTGAGATGGGTGCCAGCCTCCCTATGACTCTAATTAGGATTAAGCGGTTCAGAAAATGAATGAATGAGTGAAAAGGGCTTTAACAAAAATAATAAATGCTTTTTGAAGATTAGATCATGATGTGGGTTTCAGAATATAT
>JAOUQZ010000033.1:1278236-1291938 GCA_028564935.1 Neosilurus hyrtlii | reverse complement strand
AGAAAATGAATGAATGAATAATTTATAACACATTAATTTACAAAATACTGGAGTGTACTTTTAGCTAGGAATGCTACTGTGATTGGATAAATTAAGCAAATCTCAATTCTGAACATTTAGAACAAAAATATGTTGTCTGCTCTGTGGCAGAACAACTTTACAGGTTCATAAATATTTCTTTATATTTATATATCTTTTAAATATTTATATAAATATCATCATTTACAGGACTAAAATTCCCACAGGACTTTCCCCGCTCTTCAGGCAACAGACCTGCTCAGTCAGAGACCACCCTGATGTCTGGCAGTGAGTCCTTAAAAGTAGAGATTTGGAGTTCTTGGGCTGGAACTTTTCTTTAATGAGTGTAGCCCAGAGACGTCGTGCAGCTCTCATCTTAGCGATCTCCATATAAAAGTTCATGCCAATACCCCAGAAGAAAGATAACCTAGGAGACATAACCGACGAAGTCAAAGATTAAAATATAGCTGTATTTCCATATGGTATAAACACTAAATATACTCAATAATAATAAACTTATTTACATATTAGATACAATTTATGAAGTGTCTGATTTCTTTCTGAATGTTAAGTCATTTAAAAGGCTGAGATGCCACCCAGTGGTGTCAGGGATGCCCTACAGAGCTGCGAATTAATGTCTTCTATGTAAAGCTGCTTCTAGTCTGAAAGTATAAGTACATGAAAATAGGGTGATATAATATACACATAGTCAAATATTTCAAATTACAAACCCTTAACTGTAGTTTATCATACAAATGGCAATAACAAAAATATAATAATCACAAGCTAAAAATCTTTCTGCTTAAATATCCACCAAAGCTACTGAAATGTCTGTTAGGACACAGTGTATAAAGCAGAAACTGAGCCAAATATGAGAGCGAACCTGGGTGCAAATTCATCAATGGTGAGGCCTGCCTTTAGGCCAGTTCTGCAGTATTCCAGCCCATTAGCAATGGTGTAGGCCAGCTCCAGGACGGCATCAGCACCAGCTTCTTGTAAATGATAGCCACTGATTGAAATGGAGTTAAACTTGGGCATGTTCTGTGTGAAAAAGTCACCGGGAAAAATCACAAACAAAGACAAATCAGAACTACCTAATCATGTCATTTATATAAGAATAGACTACTTTATTATTATTATTCATTCATTTATTTTCTAATATATTAATAATTCTAATATTTTCTAATTCCTACTCATGGTTGCGGGGAGGCTGGAGGCCGAAGGCGGGGTACACTCTGAACGGCCCACCAGGACATCGCAAGTCCAACATACATACACACACACAACCATTCACACTCACACCCAAGAGCAATTTGATCGCCAATCAGCCTACTGTGCATGTTTTTGGACTGTGGGAGGAAATTGGAGTACCAGGAGGTAACCCACGCAAGCACGGGGACAACATGCAAACTCCATACAGCGTAACTGGTAATCAAACTCGGGACCTTCTTGCTGTGAGGTAATTGTGCTAACCACTGTGTCACCATTATTATTATATCCATTTTATCTGTAAGTGAAATATGAGTAATTATAAAAATATACTACTGAAAACCTTTTTTTTTTGGCTAAGCAGTGTTCCTCTGTAATACAGTCACTAGTGAGAACTCATCTTCATAAATTCACTAAAAGGTTACTAGCCATACCTTAGAAGTGTAGGCAAATATGTCAGCGATGGCGTGCATGGAGGGCTCTGGAGGAAAGATGTATGTGTTTCGGACCATGAACTCCTTGAGGATGTCATTCTGGATGGTACCAGTGAGTTTGGCCTTGTCAACGCCCTGCTCCTCCCCTGTCACAATGAACATCGCCAGGATGGGAATCACGGCACCATTCATGGTCATGGACACGGACATCTTCTCCAGAGGAATTCCGTCAAACAGCATCTTCATGTCCTCCACTGTATCGATGGCCACTCCGGCCATGCCCACATCGCCGTGCACTCGGGGATTGTCCGAATCGTAACCTCTGTGTGTGGGCAGGTCAAAGGCCACTGACAGACCTTGTTGGCCCGCTGCGAGAAAGATGCAAGTAAAAATTCAGAATGAAAACGAACCAGTTCATTGTGTATTTAACAATAGTAACAATATTAATAACACTTTTTTTTTTTTAATCTCCATTTGATTTAATTCTAGTGTTCCAGCAATGCTGAAGACTCAGCTACCCAATAGTTACACAGACTTTCTTGATGTCATCTTGCACTTTTAAAGTTTTTTTTAAGCTGAATCTCCGGGCACAGTGGTTAACAGGTGCGCCTCACAACAAGAAGGTCCAAGGTTTGAGTCTTGGGCTTGGGCATTTCTGTGTGGAGTTTGCACGTTCTCCCTGTGCTTGCATGGGTCCCTTCCCACAGTTCAAAGACATGCGCATTACGCTAATTGACTGCTCCCAATTGCTCATACGTGTGAGTGTGAATGGTTGTGTGTATATGTTGCCCCTCCGATGGTCTGGTGAACTATTCAAGGTGTAAGCCGCCTTTTCCCAGTGTCGGCTGAGACAGGCTCCAGCCTCCCCACGACCCTAAAAGGATTAAGCGGCGTGTAAGTGAGTGAACTGAATCTCTCTTGTACAGTATGGTGCATGTTAAATATGACTACATGCATCTTCACCTAAAACAAAACATTTATCGATAGAATTTTAAATGGAGTAATATTTACAGTATTCATCACTTAATTATAAAATAATTAAAAACAATGATCATTTTTGCAACTGTGATGTTGTATTTTTTAATAATTTTATGCGACACCATACATATATAAAAAAATTCCGGATCATGGACACCCTGCATGCTGTAACGTGTATGGAGTGCATACCTACAACTTCCCTGTGTCTGAAAAATTATAAAATAGACTTTATTATTCATTGGAAACAAGATGTAATATAAAAATACTAGAAATGTTGATTTGTGTAGTTATATTTAATAAATGATGAATGTAGCATTTGCATCTTATACTTAATGGACATTTAGCTGGCCACAGGGTTTCACCATCACATTTTACACATTATTTCAGAGATTCGAGTAAACCATTAGTAAGTAGACACACAGTCTCTGTGTGTTTGCCTGCAGGGAACATTATATCATCATTTTTAAAGGAGAACAAATTTGTACCTGACCTTTAGTGACAGCGAGACGTCTGGTCTGTGAGACTACAAACAGTGTAAATATAAATATTTACCTTTAATATTATCCCTGTAAAACTTGTTGCTCTCCTCCACCGTGCTGAAGCCAGCATACTGTCTAATGGTCCATGGTCTGTATGTGTACATGGTAGGGTAGGGTCCTCTGGAGTAGGGGAATACACCAGGTAGTTCATCACCAACTGCCGCTGTGTCAACCTGAGTGTACACAGGTTTGATGGAAATGCCCTCCGGAGTGTGCCAGATCAAATCTTCTGGGTTTTTCCCCTTAAGCTGTTTCTTGGCCAGAGTAGCCCATGCCTCGTGAAGCTCCACATCTCCTTTTTGTGATATGGAAGTGTGAAAGGGTCTGGATTGGCATGGGTGATGCAGCACTGCAGGCGCTGAGCCCGACACAGCAAGAAGCCGCTTAGCCGCCAAAGATGCACATGCTTTTCCTGCAGTCAACATGTTGTGTCCGTGTGTGCTGGCTTAGTAACTCATGGCACACCTGAGGATGAAAGTGTTAAAATATAGGTTAAAACTACGTCATGTTTTAAGTCACAGTTAATATGGCAGTTTCCCTTTTTTTAATCCAAGTGTTGAGAATGAAAGATTAGCAGAATGATATTGTTTCAAGTGTTATTTCAGTGCAGTGATCATTTCATTTCTTTTCTGAACCATTTTATCCTACTAGGGTTACTGGGAGGCTGGATCCTCTCTTAGCCGACTTTGAGCAAAGGTAGGGTACAATCTGAATCTTGCCAGACCATTACACAGCCAAAACACACACACACTCATTTACTCAAACGCCCTAACAAAACCCGGGACTCAAACCCAGGACCTTCTTGCTGTGAGGTGAAAGTGCTAACCACTACACCACCATGCCACCCTGCAGTGAGCATGTACAGAGCTGTTGTTTGTTTGGGTTTTTTTGTTACCCACATTTCATTTTCTGGATCAGCAGGCTACTACAAGTCCTATGATGCTATTTACTGAAAACTGTCCCTAAATGTCTATCTACAGTCTTTGCCACTTTAAACTTGCTGCACAGGTTCACATATTATGCATACAGTTACAGACTATAACACATCTGTAACTCTTTAATAGAGCATTCTGCTAGATGTCCACAGCACATTGAATATTGCTGGACTGTAGGGTATATACAGCGACAATAAAACTGCATGCAAATTAGCATGGTTGTTTCATTGTTTTTGACCAAACGAGAGATGAGTGCACAAAGGTAAAGATTTCTCCAGTGAAGCGAGTTAGCAGTCAGTTATTAAAGTTGATGTGCTGGAAACAGGAAAAATGTAAGGATCTCATTGCCTCAAAGCATCTCCAAAACAGCAGGCCTTGTTGTGTGTCCCTAGTATGAAGTAATAGTACATTAAAAAAAATAATGGGCCATATATAATATAATATTAGGGTTGCATAGCTGCCCCGTTCCCTGGTGAATGGCTGGGTGAGTGCACGTTTTTCCTGCAAAAAAGATGGCGCCAGGATGCATTATGGAAAGACGTCAATCCAGCAGAGTACGTTTTATGTTCTGTGAAATAAACATTGGGTCCTGGCATACATGGGATTGTTATTTTGACACAAACCACCTACGTAAAGATGGATGGAGACCCAGTGCACCCCTTCATGGAAACTGTATACCCTAATCATGGCAGAGGCGTCTTTCAGCAGGGTAATAAGTGCTGTAATATTGTTCAGGAATGACGAACATGACAAAACAGTCAAGATGTTGCCTTGGCCTCTGAAATCTCCTGATCTGTGAGGTGTTCTGAATCGATAGAAGTTCAATTCATGGAGGTCACACCCCACTACTGACAGGAATTAAAAGATCTGCTGCTTTTGTCTTGGTGCCAGACACCACCACACACCTTCAGGGGACTAGTGGAGTCCATGCAACACTCTGCAATTCTACGAAGGTGATTTTAATGTTATAGCTGATCAGTTTGTAGTGCAGTGACAATAATAAAAAGCTAAAACAGCCCAAGTTAAACAAACCTAACCACTGGGGGTTATAATAACATGTGCTAGGTGATCTCTGATTTCTGACTGATGTAAACACAGTTAATGTTCTATTCTGATATAATACTGAACTCAGTGGTGTGAAGTTTTGTCAAGTCACTGAAGTATCACGAACAGCTCATAAACAAATCAGGTGATAGAGGGAGGCGAGATAAACTACTCAGGCATCAACACTGAACTCATAACGACACTTCATACTTAACACCGACTGTGCCACTGACTGTTTACCAGAAGCCAGGCTGCCAAAAACGTACATAAGGAAGAAAATAAACAACGTTTCTGACCTTGTGCGTTTCTGTTAGGGTCCAAGCAGACAGACGGTAGCCAAGCAGTCCAGCCAATCACATTTAACAACAACTCCTGACTGATCAATCAGAAACGTCCCAAAACAACGCCCTAAAGTGATATCGTCCAATCAGAAACGATAACCAGCAAAACTTACCCGGATGTGTAACATTAAAAGCCACCCGCGATTTTGGTGCTGATTAATAAGCGTTCCGGTATTATTAGTTCCGCAGGACAACAAAATACCACCAGGGGGTTCAGTTCCGCACAGAATTTTACATCCACTAATCCTGGTCATGGATGTCATGGAAATACTGGGATTCAGTGATACATTTAAACTGTACAACATATATCATTATTAGAAAGTTATATTATATATAAGAAACTTTGTTGCATGTAAGCATTGTTGTTCTGTATAATAATTATGATAATAATTATAATAATTATTATTATTATAGTTTGACCACAAACTTCAGTGCGGCCTGAATTGTTGAGAGACTGCCCACTCCCCACGCAAGTTATACATCATAAACACAGGGCTCGATTGGGAATCGTGTAGAAAGACTTGGTATTGTTGTTGTTGTTTTGTTTTTTTTACGGCGATTGCGGCCTGTTCTACCACATTATAGTGATTTAAGTTACTACATATCGACAAACACTGCAACAAACAACACAAACAAAAAAATTGTGAAAACATTTTCCATGGGAAGGTGTGGTAAAAACAAACAAAAACAAAACAAAACTTTTGTGACGTCTTCCCAGATTCCAATCCCTGTGACATCATTCCCTAAGTACCACAAGTAACAATCCTCATCATCACTACTCTTCAGCACTGCTTCATCACCCTTCCTCTTCCTCTTTATCACTCCTCATCACTGCTCTTCATCACCACTCCTCTTCTTCATCACTCCTCATCACCACTCCTCTTCCTCACCACTCATCTTCTCTTTCATCACTCCTCTTCATCGTTCTTCCCTACTCCTCATCATCACTTCTCATCTCTCCTCTTCACCTTCATCACTCCTCTTCATCGTTCTTCCTTACTCCTCATCATCACTTCTCATCACTCCTCTTCACCTTCATCACTCCTCTTCAGCACGGCTCTTCATCAGTCCTCTTCCTCTCTCTTCATCACCACTCCTTCCTCTCCATCACTGCTCTTCATCATCTCTTCTCTTCCTCTTTTTCACTTCTCCACGCTCCTCTTCCTCTTCATCATCTTCATCATCACTACTCCTAATCACTTCTCTTCATCACCACTTCTTCGTTTTACACTTGACTGACACACAACAAACTGCAGGCAAACATTCAAAATACCTGCAGGAATTTTCTTCCTTAATTTAATTTATATTTAAGGTTTTCTGAAATCAGCACAGGGTGTCATGGTGGTGTAGTGGTCAGCATGTCCGCCTCACAGCAAGAGGGTCCTGGACCAAGCTCGGGCATTTCTGTCTTGAGATTGTGTGTTATGTGATTCCTCCAGATACTCCGGTTTCCTCCTTCAGTCCAAAGACCTGCACATTAGGCTAACTGACTGTTCCAAATTGACCCTAGATTTCAGTGTGAATGGTTGTGTGGTGGCCTGTGATGGTCTGGCGAGCCGTTCCATCTGTTCTAGTGGACTCAAATTGGGAATTAGCCAGTCCATTATTTTCAGTGTCCCAGACAGTTGTTAAACTAATATCTACACAATTTAGATAAATATTAAGGATTGTTGTGTTCCTGTATATAGATTAGCATTTCCTTTAAATGTGTATTCAGAGGTTATTATGTTCTGATAAATTAATCAGTTTGATTATTTGGAACTTTAATGTTTACTTTTGAGTGATAGGGGAAAACCTGAAGGAAACACACATGGAGAAGATGGACAGATACCATACGGACAATCAAACTTGGGACCCTGGAGCTGTAATTAGCCAGTAATGCTACCCATATCATTACCATCACAGTTACTGTACTCTCAATATTTGTTTTTAAGGATATAATAATTTTACATATTCTGGATATTGAAAGATTTGCACTCACTTCTTAAAATACTATAAAATTATTGGTCATGTGAACAAGTATATCAGCTTACAATCTTAAGATGTAATTCAGCAAAACAAAGACTTGCTTCAAAGAGTTTGAAATATGATTTATTTATTAAGTGTCGACTAATAAAATATTCCAAGAAGCCAAAGCACTCCATGGTACAGTATTCATTTAGTTCCAGGTATAGGCAAGGTTTTGTGAACTCTTTTGATACTTGCAGCAATTTCTATAAGGGATACATATAAAATATTATCAAATACAGCAACATGATTACTTGTTCATAAGCATTTAGCTGAACATAGTTAAATGAAAAGTGGCAATGCAGACAGTGGTTGTTAATGCCCCTTTATATACAGAAGAGCAGAGCTGTCACTTCTATTACACCATGCTTCCACTTCAAATACAGTAAGGCAGTGGTTTCAATCCAAGTATGTATGTTAGAGTTATGCTGATTTAATAATTCTATGTAATGTTCAAAGCAAAGAGGCATAAGATGTGTGTGCACAGACTAGAACTGGAGTGATTCATATATTTAAAATGAGCTAGGTAAAATAGGCAGCACAGGATGCATTGAAGACGAGGATATTCTGAGTGTGTCGTTTAAAACCCTAAATTCAGAGGAAGCATTTCCATGGTGGGGCAGAGGGTTAGACTTTCTTCCGTCTTGAGAGAAAGATTCACTCCAACTTTAGCAGCTCCACATCAAATATGAGAGTGGCATTAGGAGGAATGACCCCAGGGTGCCCTGTGGCTCCGTATGCCATATCTGGAGAGCAGGTGATTTTCGCTCGTTGGCCTAGGCTCATCTGGGAAGATCATAGTTTATACATAATATTGAACACTATTTGTTTGTTATGATTACTTCTTTCACTAGAACAGCAATGCAATGAGTGGAAAATTTAAATTTAATTTAAATCTTTTATATTACCTGTGCAACACCTTCCTCCCAGCCCTTGATGACTTCCTGTCGGCCGATTTTAAATTTGAAGGGCTTGTTTCTGTCTCGTGAGGAGTCGAACTTTTTTCCATTCTGCAACATTCCTGCAAATATGCATTAGAATAATTAGCAGTAAATATTTGAGCCATCACTAACTACAACGTGAATAGTATTCTATATTCTAGAAAAACATTTCTCTGGGAAAAACAGTCCTAAAACAGCCTGTAGATTGCAAAAAATAAAAATAAAAACTGCACTTGTGAACTTTTAGTGATCTTTCACAGCAAATACAGTATAAACCTTAAAATAGGACTTAAAATATTTCTTTTAAGCAGAATTGCTAAACTGCTAACTGCTGATTGTTGCATTTTTTAAGATGATGTATATTAACTGTAATTTGTTTTTTGTAATGACACTTTTAGCTCATAGCACTTTAAGATTTGTTACAAAAAAGTGTTAGAAATAAAATTATTGTTACTAATAATAGTAATATTAATAGCAGTAATAATAATAATAATAATAATAACAACTATGGTTACTCATCATTGCAGGCTTAATACCTCTAGCTTAACACACATTAAGCTTTTCTTTTAAAAGTTTCTCTGTAACCAAAAACAGGAGATAGATGCATACTATACAAATAATGGTTAAACAAAACTTATTTGAAGTTTGCACTTCAAATGCAGGATAAGAGTCTTATCTTCCTTCCTTCTTCTGAACAAATTAGGTCTGCTCATACAGTCTAATCCAATACAAAATCCTTTGTAAGGGGTAAAATAAAGACATTCCACCACAGGATATTGACCACACCCCCCCTCCTCACCCCCCAAGTATTACTGCATAAAAAACTGACTTCAAAACGAATAAATGGTCCAATAACACCCGACCGGCTCCAAGAAACAAAACATTCTCCTCTTATCTAAATCTCCAGTGGCCTTCCATCTCTCATGATCCAAATGAACATGGGGAAAAAGTGGAATGTGAAACATTGGCCTAATTCAGGAGATTATTCTGAGATTTTTTTTATGTAGGCCACTTTGTGCCAGCATCTTTTTTGCAAGGAACAGAAGAGAGAGAAAGAAAAGCACTTGCACAATGGCTAATCTAGGGTCCTGACTTCCTGACTCGAGTAAAAGCTGTTAAGTACAGACTCTACTCAAACTATAAAATCAAAAAGTATTCCTTTAACGGACATTTCTTCTAGCTACTTCTGTGTAAGACATTTGCATAGGGCTACGGCGTGACTGAAAATGTTGTTGAGAAAAGGCCGAGCTAACGCAAAATTAAACACTAAACTCAAACACTTTGCTGCACTAGTTGACTCATGCTGTTCTGCCAATGCTTGGTAAAGAGCCTTGTACAGTAGTGCGTCTACTCTTTCAGTCTATACTTAGAAAGATCTAGTGCCTCGAGGAAGACCCCTTTGCCAAAATATCTGCATACAGTCTGGATGGCTGCATGAGTCAGAGAATTAATAAGATCTCTCATCACCAGAAATGTTGTTCTCTTTAGCTGAAATAGCAAGATTCCTAAAAGGTTGTTTGAGAACCACAAAAAAAAAAAAAAGTTAACTTACGGTTATCTTCCTCACACATGAGAATCATGAGAATAAATCAAAATACTCTTTCCCCGAAAGTGCATTGTTGTGTGCCTAGACAAGGTCTTTTCACACTGCAAAATCTACACTTTCTCTTCATGCTAAAACTCCCCAGCCACTTGATCTCGGTGAATCATCAGTGGGCATGGAACTCCATGTGCACTGTGTGGCGCTATGTTCACTCCTGTTTACAGTATCAGTCCAGGAGAGACAGCAGCCAGTCTCCCCAAACCATGTAACCAGATCAGAACATATGCAAGCTGTCTGTAAAAGGCCCCCTAAAGACAAGTGCAGGCATCTTTCATCGAACACTGGAAGAAAAAACATAAAAATAACACACAAAAAAAAACCTGCCTACACCTCACTCAAAAGCAAAGGCTTAAAGTACTTGGAAATAAAACCAAAAACTGGGTATAACTGAACTAGGATTATGCAGAGGATTACAAACTACACACATTTTTCAAAAAGAGGGAGGTCGAATAGAAAAATTAAATGACTGGTGGAGCAAACACATGTTCACTGATCTAATTTGGTCTAGGCGTTAGATCTACTGGAAAGTTCCTGTCTATCTAAATGTAATGACTATCGTAATATTACTTTACTTTAGTACAATTTCCCTCAGCTCTCAAATGTCTAGTAATAATAACATGAACAATATATAGATCACACGAAAGATAATAACTTATTAGGACCGAGCGCACACTTGTGGACTGTGGACAGACAAACACACACGCACAATTTACTGCAGAACGCCACAGTACCTTCTGCGTAGCTCACGTGAAAAATAATAATTACCCCAACAGTTCAATCATAATTTGATCATTACAAGCCATTAATTCTCTTACATTGTATGGAATAACAGTATAGTGTATAGCCAGTACATGAAAGTTATCTCTTCACTCAGATGTTTTTTCTACTTTACTTATTGATGTACTTAAAGTGCTCAGCAAACGTTTGTCTGATTGTGACTTTTTCCAGGCACAGACGTTGGACAACCGTCAAAGTCATGATCCATGCCTATGGAGCTCTACACAGGAACTTAAAAAGTAATTGGAATGATATGAAAATTTATTTGAAAGTATATCCTAATCATGGGCATTAAATCAATGATGAAATCAGTGGTGATGTATTTACCACCTACTGCCCAAAGTTCTTCTGTCATACAAAATAATAGGCAGCAATAAGCAGTCATACCTCATAGTCATAGTCATAGCCTGTGTAAAGCCTGTACACTGTCAGTGATAGTAATGTTATTAATAGATTGATAATAGAGCTCCCAAAATAAAACAGGCTGAGACTGTGCTAATTGATTTGTTCTGCTGGGCTGGGTTAAAGGAAACAAAAGGTGTTCAGTGGGGCTGTCCAGGACTAATTTAGGAAGTGGCTAAAGGTTTTTTTAATCCTGTTTTACTTGGATCAAGGGTGTCTGGAAAGAAAAGCCAAATAGTGCTACAAAATAAATTCACAGCTTTGATATTCCTTCAAGACAGGTTCATGAATAATGACATTATCTCTAATGGGCACAGCATGAACATTATTATTGTGGACCATCAGTCTAGAAAGATTTTACGATATGATAACACCTACACACCAGATCAGACAAAATATTAACACCACCTGAATGGTCTCCAGCTAGGCACCCCCATACACAACAAGCTGCGAGGCACTGTGTGTTCCGACACCTCTCTATTATGGCCAGCATTAACAATTTCAGTAGTTGCTACAGTAGATTCTGTAGGATCAGAACAGACATATTAGTCTTCGCTGCCTATGTACATCAATGAGCCTTGGGAATGCATGACACCTCACTGGTTCACTGGTCGTCCTTCTCTGGACCACCTTTAGTAGGTAATCACTGCATACAAGGAACCCACAAGACTGTTTTGGAGACAAATAAACCCAGTCGTTTAGCCATCATAATGTGGCCCTCGTCAAAGTCACTCAAGTCTTTGCTCATTTTTCCTGCTTCCAAAACATCAACTTCAAGAACTGACTGTTCACTTTCTGCCTGATATACCCCACTCCTTGGCAAGTGTCACTGTAATGACATAATTATTGCTATTCATTTTACCTATCAGTGCTCATAATGTTTTTAATGTTATGGCTCATCAGTATACACATACTGTATATTGTGCATGGTCTGTGATCTTTTAGAAGCCACAACAATGTAACACTTTCACTGCACATCAGACTCACAGGCATACTAGATCTACAGGCAGAGTGTGCTATCTCATCATTCAGGAAACATAATCAGGATACTCCCTGAGAATTCTGTACAAACCCTCCCCATCTGCACTGCATTAATGCACTCAACGAGTCATTTAGTGAACCACAGACCATGATCTAAAATCACTTTCATTCTGAGTCAGGTTTGATATTCCAGTCATCATTGAAATAAGCATACCATGATTTGATACTTCAACATTAAGGTAAATATGTATACCATGCCCTCTATAACTGAGAAGATTTGCAGTATGACTAGAATTTAGCCTGAGCATTCACACTCATCCAACAGGGTCAACTGCAATGCAGACACGGCAAAGCGAAGCTGCAGTTCCTAATATAGAACGAGATGAGCGCATCTGCTTTGTAGCAATGAGAAGAAGCATGCCACAGTAATGTATAGAATATGTATGCAGGTAGAAAATGCAGGCAAAGCAACAGAAAAGCAGCTGTTATTAATAACATATAGGGGAACCTGTCGGTGTCACTGCAGAAAAAAAAAATCTGGCCAGAATTAATAAAAAAATGTGTTTTGATGAAAAATGGTTTTCTGCCTATAATCTGATTGCTCTATCTTCCCCCAGAAAATATACACTATGAGCCTGTTTAGATGTAAAAACAGCTGCAGGCTATGACTAAACATGTAGAAAGAGACATATTTAAAGTGTTGGAGGACAATCAGGAAATGTGGATTGGGAATGGATGCTCTCACTAGATAACGTGGTATTCACTCTTAAGGTCTGCAAAATTGCATTTGGGATGTGAACAGGCAGATTCATCAAGAGATGACTGAAGCCGTGCAAAAGGTACAAGGTAAGGACATAATTTTCATGGTAATGTTTATTTTATCTTATTTTCATTTAATACAAGTCTTCGTGTGTTTCTGGAATTGGAGTGGAAAATGTGAATTGGTTCTGCTTCTTTTTATTTGTTGGAGAAACCGGATTTTCAAAAATGCAAAACTTCTTTGTCCATCATTTCTTGTCAATACGTGTGACTCTTCCATCAACTTCCATCAAAAACACCATGAGCAAACTTCGCCAGTGGTGCAACAGAAAAGTGGTCACACTATCATCTTTCGATCAAATCCAGACAATGGCCACCCATCAGCTCAGAGATCAAACTTTTGGTGGGAGGATGGTGTACTCTCTCTCCCCTGTCAATCACAGTAACACTAGCCATGGGTGTCTCTGAGGTCAGGCATGTGGAACGATGTGGATATCACTTTCTTATAAGTGTGTTAGAGTTCATTTGTTGTTCCGCCCAAAGATGTCTCATGAGTGCCAGTTTGCAATATGGTTGAAGGAATGCATGATTGACTTCACCCTCCTGAACTGGCAGCTGCCCTGATTGAGAAGGCCTAAAATTTATTACTTTTATTACTATTATTATTATTCATTCATTCATTTTCTGAACCGCTTATTCCTAATTAGGGTTGCGGGGAGGCTGGCGCCCATCTC
>JAOUQZ010000033.1:1229169-1252197 GCA_028564935.1 Neosilurus hyrtlii | reverse complement strand
AATAACACTCATTATTTTGTAACAAAACGGTGTGGGTGGCAGTGGTAGCTCAGTGGTTAAGGCTCTGGATTAGTGATCAGAAGTTTGGACGTTCAACATCAAACCACCACTGTTGGGCCCTTGAGCAAGACCCTTATCCCTCAATTGCTCAGTTGTGCAAATAAGATAAAAATGTAAATTTGGATAAAGGCATTCTCAAAAATGCTGTAAATGTAAAATTCTGTGATAAACTTTTTAGTTTAAAAATTAACATGTTGCTCTGGAGCTTACAGTAAAACCTGATTTTTATTCTTTGTGTTGAATTAAACTTCAGTTGAACTGCCCTAGAAATATCCATCTGTAACATCATGACAGGCAAAGGTTGAGTTCTCTGGAGAATAAATTACAAATACAGCACCATACCAAAAACCGAAGGCAAAAGAAGGTAGGACAGACCTATTACTGAATAAATCCTTCAGTCTCTGCCAATATAAACTCTGGGGTTGAGGTTCTCATACTGGAAGCACCTCTCTCCTGCTCCTATACTCAGAAACCGTGAAGATGACTTTCTCATGCTGGTGATATCAACTCTTTTACTGAAATGATTTAGAACTACTATCACCATTGCAGGTATAGAATAACCAATTAGACTTCATGTTAAACTGCGATGAAGTTTCTGCTACATGGTTTGTATTTTATCTGGCTAGTTAAAAAGCCTATTTATGTGAGTTCTGTGTGTGTTCCAGAGAGAGAAAGAAGCTGGAGATTGAGAAAATATCTGTCTGAATTAGTCTGTAAGCCGAAGCAGAGAGCCCCAGACCAAAGAGTGCCGATAATGCGCTAATACAGTCCACAATTGCCATAAAAAAAAACCAAACAGACAACAACAAACAAAAACTAAAACCTAGTAGCAGATACACTACAAATACATTACGAATAATTAAGTATCAATATATAATGCATTCCCCAAAGGGCCTTACCATTTAACTTGAAGAAAGAAAAATAGAAAATGGAATAAAAGCAATATGATTTATAATTTCCTTTGGGAATCAATAAACTTAATCCATCTATACTGCACTGTCGAAAAGCTACATTAATAAAAATAGAATATTCTGTATATTCAGAAAATAATATATAATATTTATTGCACATTCCCATTAGATTCAGCATTGCTATGTCTGGGAAACATACTGCATGTGACAAGAAGTCCTGTGACAGTGCCAGGCTTTGGATGACCTCCATTCCACTCCTGTTTCCCAGGTGACCGGCTGATATGTTGTTATGAGGGCAGTGCTTTAGAGTATGAGCACTCGCTACAATTTGACCCTGGATGGCTGCTCCAACTAGTGTCCCCAACACCTCCATGGTCATACCTGCAGCAGAGAGGCATAAAGGGAGGAGTCCAGTTCTTAGTCTAGTATTACGTGGCCACACAGAAAAGGGTGGAATCTAATGATCAATTTATTGTCTTCTATTATGTTTGCTGATTTTTTTTCTTCTAGCATTTTTATTTGTAATCAACTGTTAATTTAGTGTGTGATAGGACATTCTATACTGTATATGGCTGTATGAAAAAAAATAATGAATAAAAAATGAATACTGTGCCTCTGCTGGCTGGCTGCAGTAAACTGTATAGAATCACCCATTTCCATCTGTTATAATCTCAAAATAGTCTAATTCATATCTGGGCTATCTGTAGATTTCTGTACAATAAAAATTTACAGTACAAATATATAAAACAATACCACATAAAACTTTATTACTATTTATCAGCAGTTCTGATCATTTTGATTGAACTGGTTCTCAAGCTGTTGCCTTGTTGAATGCTTTTCTTGTTAAAAAGTGAACTTACGATATGCCGTAGCCGAATCTCTTTCCTGCTGGTCCGTGCTCAGAAACATGGTCAGGGCTGAGTAAGGGACATGAAAACACTAGAAAAAAACAAAGAAACCAACAGAGAGAAATCATCACTATGGAGGAATTCTTATCCGGAAAAGACTCTTAAAGAATTTGCACTGAGCACTGTGAGAATGCACCCCATGGTGCAATGGCAGACCACTATGAAAACATACATGCATTTAAAGAGTAGAAGAAGGAAAGATTTACACCAAGCTTAACAGGGTCACATTATCAGGGAAAGGTTGAAACATATAAGTTAATGAGAACACAGCATGCTTGTAGAAAGAACACATTAAAATGAAAAGTAAAGATAGGTATTTAAGAATAATAATCTCTAAAAATGTTGCAGAAAGGTAAGTAAACAAAAAAAACAGAAAGAGAACGTATATACCGTGGTGTGGTAGATGTTTTCTAAATGCTGAATATTATACATTCAAATACTGGTCATGGATCACATTTCAACAAGTTCTTTCTATCTCTCTCTCTCTCTCTCTCTCTCTCTCTCTCTGTCTCTCTCTCTCTCTGTGGCGTGTGTGTGTGTGTGTGTGTGTGTGTGTGTGTGTGTGTGTGTGTGTGCGTGTGCGTGTGCATGTGTGTGTGTGTGTGTGTGTGTGTGTTTTCCAAAATGAAAAACAAATCAACAGTATCATTTAAACCACCATATCTCTGGTCAGGCAGGTAAGAAGGATCACCATGATGGCCTTTGTTTCATACTTTTGCCCTTCATGCTTGCACTGACAAAATCCTCCCACTCACACAACATGGATGATGCATCCCACAGGATCCCCTTTGCAAAAAAATTGTCCTTTTTGTGTTCATATCTACATTTAGATTTATTTAGGACATATTACCTTTTAAATCCATTTTTTTTCTGCTGGAGCCTTACTAAAAACATCAGCTTGATCAAGTGAAACAGATGTTATAACTAATAATGCACTTCTCAAACTTCTGGGGGACTAATTACTAACTGTGAATAAACATAAACATGCAAAAACATTTTATTTTTTATAAATAAATAAATAAATAATTTATATATAATGATAAAAAGTTTAGTCATTAGATATTCATTTATTAATTCATTTTCTGAACTGCTTAATCCTAATTAGGATCGTAGGAAGAAGGGCGCTCATCTCAGCTGACTCTGGGCGAGGGCAGAATACACCCTGAACAGCTCGCTAGGCAATTGCAGGGCAGAAACACACTGACGGCAATGCAGCTTACTCTTTTCGAAAGTCACCAATGGTCTTTTACATGCCTCTCACTATAGACAGTGAGCGACATGGCTGGTCATTGATAATCCAGTTTGCTGCACTGGGGCGGACTACAGTGACAACTCTGTGATTGTGTGGCCCCCGACCTTCGGATCAGTAATCTAGCACCCTAACACCGGGCCACCACTGCTCTAATTATATATAGTAATATAATAATTAATGATTTTGTAAAAATTACAAACTGTTTTATATAATATATTATATTATATTATATTATATTATATTATATTATCAATATATAATATTATCCTATAAATATAATAAAGTTTATCCCTAATTACAGCAATGTTATATAAGCTTCATTACTTATATAAGTATGTATGCTTGAAATCCTTTACGTTTTAATGTACCTTAAAAAAATTCAAGCCAGGACTGTGGTGCACCAATGGACCAAACATCTACCAAACATCTACCAAAATAAATCTCTCCAGAGAGCCTACCCAGCCCAGTCTTTGTTCTATTACAGTAACCAATGTCATTTGACTTGGAAACCACAAAAACTTTTCCATTTAGGATGCTACTTTTGACACATTTAGAGATAGTATTTAGTTCAAAAGCAAACAGCCTGATTAAAAATAATGGTGTGATTAAAGGTGGGTGTGTTACATCGACTGGGTTCACTGCCAATGAAAGTGAACTCAGTACTGGTTCTCAGAGTTGCTCTTAAAGACAATGAAACATGCTATAAGAGGAAACCAGCATTTACTCTCTCTGGTGGTTTCTGGCTGCCCCTAACATGTACTTATCAAGGAGTTAAGTGACTTGTCATTATAGCATGAGTTTGTGTGCCAAGAGCAGCTTCCCCGTTCCAGATGATGCTGGTGTAGTAGACTGAAAGCAATTTTGATGAAAGATGCATACAGATAAATCATGGAAAATATTTAATAATAATCATGATAAATCATCGTCATAGAACAGACCACTGGGGTCAGTTTGCTCCTGCCAGCAAAAACATTTGACAAGTTCAATATATAAAAAGTGACCTTGTGACCTTAAAACAAGGTCAAAGTTACCCATATACAATCCCACTCCATTAGCCCCTGACGGAGACCCATACACAAAATTCAAATCATACGGATGGCTAGACGTATTGACAGATAGATAGAGCCCATTTTTATAGCTCCTGTGCTGCCCACCTTCACTGGTGGCAGAAGCAAAAAACGTCACTAAGTTGACTGGTATGACCTTGAAACAAGCTCAAGGTGACCCATATACAATCCCATCCGACACTTTCCTGGGGGCAACCCATGCAACAGATTTGGTGATCCTGTGCTACTTCCTCATGCCTCTGTCACAATTTAAAATATTTTAACTATAAACAATAAAATCTCATTTTAATGAGCAGCTTTGCTTTATTCCCGTGTAGTATATTCTAAAACAATGATTCGCCTCAGGCTCAGTGGTTGACACTGTACTTACTGTGATGAGTGTTTGGTACAAGCAGTAGAAGCCCAGATACCAGATGTATCTCTGACTGGTTAGAGAGGGAACAAACCACAAGTAGAAGTAGGACACTGCGGTAAATGGCGTGCAGCCCACCATCCTAAGGACAAATAGGGCGAATATTATTATAAAGTCAATAAACAAGTTATTTTATAATGTCCATTGGGAATAATAATAATAAGAAGAAGAAGAAGAAGAAGAAGAAGAAATGTAATGCCTGTAGCCTATAAAACAACATGGAACATAAACTCAAAACATTTATTATCCTCAAAAGCCACATTTTATCCTTGTGGCTAGCACTTAGTTATTACAGATGTCCTGTACAGCAGGGTTTTTCCTAAATGCTGATCTTCTTTTTATGCATGTGTAAGAAATTTGGCTTGTGGGGTGATTGTTATACCTCTGTACACTAAAGGAATCCTGTATGACACAGCATCATAATCACATGTGGATTTGTTCAACATGGTTCTCATTTTGGTCCAAAAGAATTCTGCTACATTTCATTCTTTTTATATGTATCTACAGTATGTTACTATGTTTTTAAAATATGCAAAGTTGTTTGTGCTTTATCATATCCCCATAACATGAAAGGCTTTTACGTTAATTGGTGCCTTTATAATCCCTGGTAATAAAACACACTCAACGTAGTAGAGTTCACTGACCTCTGCCTCACGTCTAGGTTATTCCCTGATAAACTGAGGCCAACTGCTCTAGCTAAAAACAGAAAGACAATGACAAAGAAATGTGGCCACCGTGGATGAAGAATGGCCAATTCTAGCACAGTCCAGACCCCTGATTTGCAGAGTGAGCTAGCACCCTTGCTCACCCAGTGATTGTCTTTTCCCCACAAAGGACCAACAGTACAGAGCTGGGGAGGGGGGTAAGAGGGGGGTGGATGACTAGATGGTTTTAAATGTTGCCCAAGATGGCATAAATAATGGGTTGGCCTAGAACTGTCCACTGTAAGTAAAAAAGACATACCTACAGCTGCAGGATCACTGACCCACAAACACAAGCACACAGCACAACACTTATTCAACCACATACACATGGGTATCTGCAAACACAGCTAAAATGACTTTCTAGAAATCGGTGGACTTACAACCATTCGGATCATACCGGATTACTTTCAGGTGAGGGTCTGTATTAAACTACAAAGTGTGTCATCTTTAATGAAAGACCTGCTGTGTAATTAAAAACCTTGGTAGGAATGCTGGTTAAAATCGCTAACGTTTTATGAACATCGTGAAGTACGGGATGAAATCATAGAAATCTGTAAAAAAAAAAAAGAACTGTCTAGACACATTCCTAACTATATTCTATAACTATCTTTTCAAGATTTTAAAGGAACCATCATGCTTACTGTAACCTTGTATACAACAATTGGTAAGTACAAAGCCTGTATTTAAGGTTCTAGACCATTATCATCTAACAGAAAAAAGCTTTATTTTGAAATTTTTTTTTTCCATCGCTCTACAAGTGTGTGTTTGTTTGTTAGCAAGCAAACTTTTAGGAAAAAGTTGTGTGCATGTTTTCAAAATATTCCTATCAGAGGTGGGGCTTTGGATAAGGGAAACTCCATTAGATTTTGGAAATGACCTGGATCAAATTTGGGATTCAGGATTTTTTTTAAGGATTTTTTAACATTGTGAGATAAGTTGATTTTTTGGAAGCATCATATTACAACAGGCCCAGCCTGAGCAGCTGTGTACTTTCCGTTATTCGCAAAAGGTTATGTGTAATTTTCATGCAATTTCTACCTGAGATGGGGCTCTGGACAAGGAGGTTAGGCTCTTTGAGTTCTCTAATTTCTAAAGAAAATAGTTAATGAAATTTCCCCAAAATATAAATTATATTTTTAAAAACAGTGACCCTGACAATAAGTTAAAACTGACACTGAAGACAAATGAGTGAAGGCAACAAAAATGCCACACAGTCCCTCGTGAGCAGGCCTAATACACTTATATTAATCAGCATGGCCTTTCTTTGTCTGATGAATTTCTTAAGTGTTTTCCAATTAACATCCTCATCAACTAAATACAACCTGCTCTGACATTTTTTGGTGGCTTCCTTGGGACCACAGTCCTGAGTTCTGACCCACACCCCCTGGGACTTTACATGTGCGCTTCTCTGATTAACTTGTGCCTTACAGTAGGATCGTTATGGAATCTGGAATCTTATCTTAATAGTCAGGAGTGTATCATCCAATGGGATATCTGCTGAGGGACTCTGAGGTCCCAGTTGGGCCAGACTGTGACGTTCCACCGTAAGTTAATGGACACAACTTCCTTTCAGACATTTTGAATTCTTGAAATCTTACTGATATGGTAGTGATATGGGGGCTTCCTTTACAGGAATAGAAATCATGACTGAGGGATTAGTGTTACCTAATCAGTCAGCCAGGGTGCAGTTGTTTAGAAATCCTCCATACAGTGTAAAGCTCTCTATAATCTCTGATAGTCAGTACATCAGTTAATGTCTGCAGTTACATAAGGGCCATGTGTTCATGACTTGGCTTTGTGCACAGGGGCAACATTTTTGGTTCCCTTATTTAAAATTATTGCGTGCTTCCAACTGTCACTGTGTGCGTAACAGTTTGCGGAAGACCCTCAGTGTTTGTACACACCATCCTGCCTGAATTAAGAGAGAGAATCTTCCACTCACCATGGCATGAGTCGGCCAATTTTTGTCCATCTGCTTTTAGTGATAAAGAATCCCACAACAGGATCAGTGAGCGCACCCCAAGCTTTCCCAATGAACAGCACCAGGGAGGCATGAAATGGGTTTATCTGAAGAAAGGAAAGACATGCTCATTACCACTACACATATGTAAATGCCAAGTAGCTGTGTCTGACGCTGTTCCAGATATTTTTAGATTCCACAGAATGGAAACTTTAATGAAATCTCTTGCATTAGTGATAAGACAATTTATCATAGTCTCGTCTTTTTCTGTGATGCTGGATTACATTAATGTATGCATGTACACACTACCTGTGCGACATCTAGCAGAAATATCTGTAAGAAAAAGGCAGTTGCACTTCCTGCTACTTGATTGGGTGCCCCTCCGATTGCAAAACACAGTTTGCTGCAGACAGAGAGCTTCTGCTCTAGATGACTCTATGTGAACATAAAAAGAGTAAAAGCATTTCTTTATACGTAGGTGAATATCAATGCAGCTTGTACTATTTAATTTGCATTGCTGCAAGGATTGGGAGACATTTTCAAATATTATCCACTGGTACATGTTTGCCATGAGATCAAATAACCATTTTTAATTATTTATGCTTTTAGCAAACTATGGGGAATAGAATATACACACAGCTATGCCTTTTAAATAGCATAAAAAAAGCATATTGGATCAGTCAGTATTATGTAAATGGTATGTAGCTACAGAATAAAGCTTCAGAACAGAGCTACAGAATAAAACTTGATGAATAAAGGCTTCATTGTGCAGATATTTAATGAAGCTGGATATATTTTGGTGATACTTTTGAATTAAATAAAATAAATAAAATTTTTTGTGGTCACAGTATCAGTCAAACATTCAGAATGAAAAGTCCTATAGCTACAAAATGTGCTTCAATTTTTTTTAATGTCTTTCCACAACGTCTCTTGTGGGAATGATAAAACAGCCTGCAGATATCAGAGACCCATCTGCATTATATTCTATAGTCTGAAATCCAAGTTGGCAGGGTAGGATTATTTAAGTTATTTGTTGAACTAGGCTATACACTAAGCGAATTTCTGGTTAAAGGTCAGAGACTCCGCCAAAATGCAGGCATCTCTGAGACTCATTAGCGAAGCTTTTAGGTGCTACATATAACATGTGTCTCTTTAATGTGGTCACTGCACACTCAATACCCCTACTCTCATTTTTCCAGTGCATGCATGGGTTGCGGTAGCAACCTTTTCATCAGCCAAAATCCTTCATGATAACAAGAGTTTAAAATACCTGTCAATCAAAGAGTGTCACTTCCCTTAGTACAAAGCGCCTGGGGTTTGACTTTGACTGTGTGTGTATTTCTGTGTTTGACAGCGGGTGTAAACGCTTTTCACTGGCACTCAGTCTTGTCTTTGAATATCTTCAGATGGGAAAGGAAAGTGTGTTTATAAGGGTGGATGTGTGTATGTGAGTATTGGATGTGATCTCCTATAACACATTAAAGTGCTGTCGGTTTGGTGCTAACCACAGCTGGGTGAACCTTATATTTATTACTGTCTCCTTCTGATCCTGGAGACAGTCAGACAGGCATGAGAGAGCTGAAAATACTCCAGCAGCCATGGATATTCTAAACCCTGTATTTGCACGTTTCACCCAACTCCTTCATCTGCTAGGACGAAGCCCATTTTTTTGCACGCTTTTATGCACGCTTTCTCTCTCCAGGGCTGTGCCTGAAACAGGCAACAACAAAACAACCACAGAAGCTAAAAGCCAATAGGCCTTCAAAAGATGCTATAATTAACTCGTGGATTTTTCACTTTCCCTCTCTAGTTTTCTCCATCTTGAAAAAGCACATGGCTTCAAGAAGCACAATTACCAGGAAGTTGCTATGCAATTATTCAAAAGTGAAGCAAGTCTGACATGAAGATCAAATCAAGCGACTTGAAACTTTAAGCCGATCCATGAGTGCAGACGTTCTATCTTTGTACTGTTATTATGTGCCCGTAGGTCGTTAAATCTTTCACAAACAACCTGATGTTTTTTTTGTCATATGAATCCAGCGGAGCTAGTCCTGGGTTTAATTCCCGGGCTCGGTGCGTCTCTTTGTGGTGATTGCATATTCTCCCCGTGCTTGCATGGGTTTCCTTTGGGTACTCCGGTTTCCTCCCACAGTCCAAAAACATGAACAGTAGGCTGATTGATGTTTGCAGATTGCCCCTAGGTATGAGAGAGAGTGTGAACGGTTGTATGCGTGTTGGCCCTGCAATAGCCTGATGAGCTCTTCGGGGTGTGCCCCACCTTTGTCCAGAGTCGGCTGAGATTGGCACCAACTTCCACGTGACCTTAATTAAGATTAAGCACTTTAGAAAATGAATGAACGAATACAGTGGAGCTATGATGGAAGGGACTGACGGAGGTTCAGGTGAGGTGGATTTGAAAGCTGTGTAGGTGCGTTCACATATAGATTATGTGTTGTAGGTCTGTTGTGGGGGAAATTGGTCAGGTCTGTAAGTCAAATTGTATGGTTTTTATATGAATGTGATATTATTGTTGCAAGACAAAGAAATGCCTCGTGTAGAATTTCTGTGGTACTATGTTGATGTATGACCACCGTACATCAATCTAACACTGGTTTACTATACAGTTGAGTATAGAAAAATGTCCTGTGGGTTTAATGTAAGGCAATCATAGGACTACTGTAAGAAAATCATACAATTTTAAGCTCATAAGATGATCAAAAAAAGAATTACCCATGCAAAAGAGAATTATTTATGAAACAAATTTTTTTTTAAGTATTCAAAACTCTAAGACAATGATCTATGTTATCATTTTCTGTCAAACAACATGTAAATTTGGTATGAAACACCCACAGCTGTATTAAGAATTTTACCAATTTTTTGTCATGGACCTGTTGTGTACGTATCATTCTTTTGAAAGTGTGTAATTTCTAATTGCACCTTCCCAAGGAATAGTTTTCACAGAAATACTTGAAAAATATCTACAAATAATCTTTTTAAAAAATAATTGGGTATTTAAAGAGTGGGATATAAAATATACATTTCTATGAGAATGACCCATATCTTTTATGCAATTGTTGTGAGAGGGGCTTACGTAAATGTTACAAAAGTTAAACCTTTATTTTCTGATATTTCCTATATTTTGAATAAATCATTAGCAACTTATAAAGTATAATACAGTACTTATCAGTGATCCAATTCCCAGAATCCAAATTCTCCTTTAAGAACATGATGTGTGGAACCTTTGGTTAAAATGCAAACTAATGCTTTCTGTAGCATGGAACTAACATAGATACATCTTTCTCACAAACATAAACAGGAAATCGTTCTGTGTCTAGGCACAAAATATCTGATTTCCTCACAGATAGCTCTCCACAGTCATAAGTACAGGAACAAAGGAAATGCCAGCAAGATTTTTAGTACAAACAGTTAGGAAGGTCCAGGATTTAATACAATTTGGACTACAGAACTGTACTCTCAAACATTATTAATCACAGAGAGTAAATAAATTTTCTTTAACAGAGTGATATTGAGAATAGTGCAGACTGCAAATCACACATTCTATTAATTTTGTTTATTAAAGTTTATTTATTAATGTATCATTTTATTTATTATAGTGTATTCTCTATCTATATATCATTTACAGAGCTGTGTACTTATGTCTTTGTTATAATCTAAGGCCAATAGCAAATATATTTAAAAAATTAATATCTGTTGTTATTTACTGTATGTAATAAAAAGTATAATCACTGATACGATGAAGCTTTCTAGAAAGAGATTCATATTTATATACAGTCTCCACTCTAATTCTATTGCTAATCAGAATTCCATCCTAGGAGAGTTTACAGGATGAATGTTTTTCTGTGTACTTTCTGATTTCTCTGTAACATGACTAGTTTCATTACTCCAAGTAACTCCAAGAGAAATTATAATATTTAGAAGGCTGATAAAGAAAATATTGTGTTTAGTTGCCATACTGCAATCGGTAACAGAATCAAACTTGTTTCAGAAGTTTCACAGCAATAAATGTAACTCTAAGTGGTTAAAATGTTTGACATGTCAGTCAAAAACAACAACAACAGTATAATCATTGGCAGGATGTGCTTCAGGATGTGCTGTTATTTGATAATTGTCAGCTTTGGGGTTGTAGATGATTATTTTCCTATTATAGCACCCCTATCATGTTTCGTTCCTAATGTAATTCATCCATTATTAAAGTACTGTTAGTAGCATTTGGGATTTTGGATATTATTTATTGATTGATTTTGGCTTGCCAATTCCTTATATTGACCTCTTGCTAGTCATATAACTGGTTGCACCACGGGCTACATAGCTTGTCATGAATACATTTGTTGTATTTCTGATACATCTACATTGCTTTATCAGCTGTCTGTTTTGAAAATAACAACTTAGACTTTTTTGTGTGATCAAACCATGTAATATTTCATTTGGCTTGTTGTGGGTTTAAACTGAAAAAATGTAATTACACAGAGCCCATTTTACCCTAAGCAGTTCTACACAGTGTGTGTGTGTGTGTGTGTGTGTGTGTGTGTGTGTGTGTGTGTGTGTGTGTGTGTGTGTGTGTGCGAGTCACACAAACTGTAATGACATATTACAAGGATGAAGGATTTATACCTGCTGGGATATCGCAGTATTTTTTTCATTAGTGTACAAGCAGAATAAATTAGGATCCCTGTGGTTCACTGAATCAGGACACGACTGATTTATGTTTGTTTGTTTTTTTCTTAATTATATTTTTGCGTGAGATTCTCTACCGAAAGATGACTATAGTGCTAATGTGCAAAGCAAAACTACACAGATTCATTTTGCAGCATTATGTAATTCTACTAGGGTTGCAGGGAGGCTGGAGCCTATCTCAGCCAACTCTGGGTGAAGGCGGGGTACACACACACACACAAACACACACATAAACACACACAACAACTAGATGACCACAAAAAGGGACACTAGCATATAAAAGTTGACTCGTGTTTCACTTGGCAGCTGATGCAGCACCACATGGTTTAGAGGTTTTACTCCACATCGAACACTGGGAGATCTTATTGGTGCAGTAAGGTTGTGCATTGCTTTTATTTCTAAAATAACATGACCAATTTATTTGGATGTAAATTACTATGGTGTATTTTTGGATATCACTACCGTTGCTTTTTACTTAACTGTCATTCGAGCAGTTCCCATGGTGCAAACATTTTACTTCTTGCCAAAAGAAAACAATTTAGAATCAGATAACGCTTGCAATTTAGAAATTTTGAACAAGAGTGTATTGTGGACATACAGATGTAATTAAAATTGAGTATACATAGAACATGTGCCTTACAATTATACGTAACACAGTTAAATAAACTATTCAGCAGATATAGGAATCCATTTGGCATTATGTTCCGGAATGAACCTAGCCACTGTATAACAGACAGAACACACATCATGCATTAATTTTATGGTAGGTGGTAATTACTGTTTACATGAATATCTGTCTGGTATAAGCATGACAGTGAACAGGATATGCATTGCAATTATCACATTGGCTGATTCTGCTAATTTAGCTGGTAGTTTGTGATATATATATATATATATATCACAACAGCATCTTCCTGTGCTGAAAAATGCATCAGTAAGCACCACAAGCATTCTTTTCACTCAGTAAAATGTATCATTGAGCAACATAACATAAATAATAAGTATTAAGTATAAAGAACCATATCTTTATAGCTTTTAGTTCATTTCCTGGCTTGAACTCCGAGGACACCGGATGATGTCACATGCTGTAACTAGATAAAGTATCCAATGAGTCAGCTCATCTGTAGAAACACTTTAGCACAAGAGGTATCTTACCTGTGCTGAGACTTTAGTGAAAACAGCCTTGGTATGTGTCATCATTGCCTTATCACCTGGGCCAGCTGGTGTCTTCCTTCCTTTAGCCATGAGTGTGAGAGTGATGGGCTGAGAGATAACACTGTGCTGCTGGTTGAATTCACATTTTACTCCTGGATCCAGAAAGCCAGAAATCATACTCCACTCTCTGAGCATTAACTAATGAATATCAATGTTCTCATGAATCTATTTCACCCTTTAAACTGCATGTTTTATATTTTATAGTTACCTGTAATTAAAACTAAAACTTTAAAGTAGCCTTAAACTATTTCAGTCCAGCACTTTCACACAATCTCAGAGATGTACAAACAGCAAATAAATACATGCATAGAAACGATGTCTCTCTGATTTAAAGTTCAGTCGACAACACTAAGGTAATTTCAAGGGAATTATGATTCTTTACATCATCATCGATTTAACTCAATCCATACTGAATAGAAGAATTTCCCACTACAGCTATATTCTGTATCTCACCTGACTGATGGAGCGACTTCATTCCACAGAGAGATGAGGAGACTGACTAAGAGGATCAGGGAGCTGGAGCAACTGATGTAGGCTCTGAGGAAAAAACACGCCTCCTAGTGGACACACACACACACACACACACACACACACACACACACACACACACACACACACACACACACACACACACTGAGGATGACCATTCTCAGCTGTTCATTTCAGACCTTGTGATTTTTGCAGAGTGATCATTATTTTTTTGACTATCAGTGATATGATTCTCTTTGTTCATTAAAGCCAATGATTGTGGAAAATAATAGATTTCATTCCAGTTATTTGCGTTAAAACAAGCTCTGGTGGCTGGTGGGTTTAAACCATGTCTTGCTTTTCAAATCAGCAACCATGTTCCAAAACTAGCCAAAGCTGGCATTAAAACATAACTCTGGCAACCATACGGATAGGAAACTTTGCTTTGGCTGCATCCACGATCACCATACATCCTCTTAAATGCACATTTAACTCCTTCACTCACTCTCACTCATTTGTCAAACTGCTATTAGGGTTGCAGCACAACTACTTTTTAGGGTCTCAGCCGACACTGGGCGAAGGTGGGGTGCACCCTGAACAGCTCACCAGACCATTGCAGGGCCAACACACACACACACACACACACGCACAAAAAACCATTCACACTCAAACTCACATCTAGGAGCAATTTGGATGAACCAATCAGCCTAATGTGCATGTCTTTGAATTGTGGGAGGAAACTGGAGTACCCAGAGGAAACCCACACAAGCACAAGGAATGCATGCAAATGCAGACACTTCCAAGCCCAGGACTCGAATTCAAGACCTTCTTGCTGTAATGCAAACATACTAACCACTCTTCCACTTGATGCCCACATTTAAGTGAAAACTGTAAAATCTGTAAATGTGTTATATTCATTTATCAATTCATTCATTTTCTAAGTTGCTTAATCCTAATTAGGGTGGCGGGGAGGCTGGCATTCATCTCAGCTGACTCTGGGCAAGGGCAGGGTAGACCCTGGACAGCTCGCCAGACCATCACAGGGCCAACACCCACACAAACACTCACACTCACACCAATTAGCCCACTGGGCACATTTTAAAACTGTGGGAGGAAACCGGGGGAACCCGGAGGAAACCCACGCAAGCACGGAACGCCCAAGCTAGGAATTGAACCCAGGCCTTCTTACTGTGAGACTAACCAATACGCCATGGTCCCACCCTATATTAATTTATTTTATCTCATTATTTTTTTTGCAGCACTTTGTCCTTTATTAGGATTGTGGAGAGTTTGGGGCCCATCCCAGCTGATTCAGAGTGAAGGCATGGTACAACATGAACAGCTCGCGACACCACTGCGGTGCCAACACAGACACAAAATTTACAAATAGAGCAATCAAGAATATCCAGTAAGCTTTAAGATGCATGTCTTTGGACTGTGGGAGGAAACAAAAAGACACCCATGTTTTATATTGAGTTAAATGAATATTTTAGTTAGTGAACAAAACAATAGTTTTCATATTGGAAACCGTTTATATTTAGACCAATAATATGTGACATAGCATGAAGCAAGAAAACCAGTTCACTGTTGTGATTAGCAGATAATTACTAATGAGCAGAGACATGAAAGAAAGATTTTGCATTTGTAAAGGTCTTAGTTATATGAATTAGAAAAAATGCTGCTAAATCCAACAGATATTCGGAGTTTATGAATTATTAATTGTATTGTCTAGACATGGACCAGGAACAGGGCCACAGTCTTCATTGTGTAACTGTAATATCTGATAAAATTATCAGTCACCTGACAGAAAATGCTCATATTTTAAATATTGCCCTACAATTCAGTAACAGTCCTGAAGAGGCATGAATTTTTACAAAGGAAATCTCACCGGCAGTGGAGTAGGCTATCATTTATCATCTTTAAGTCAGTAAATTCGGAATAACCAAGGGGCGACACGGCAGCTTGGTGGTTAGCACATCCACCACACAGCAAGAAGGTCCTGGGTTCGGGCATCTCTGTAATTGTTCTCCCATGCTTGTGTAAACTTCCGCCCACAGTCCAAAGACATGCACCTCAATCTAATTGGCTGTTCAAAATTGTCCCTAGGTATGAATGTGAATGATTCTGTGTTCGTCCTGCAATGATCTGGCAAACTGTTCAAGGTGTGCCTCACCTTCGGTGGTGGCCGAGATAGGCTCCAACCTCGCAAAACCCTAACAGGATTAAGCGGCTTGGCAAATGATTTGGCAGAAACATTCCAATCCCATTTGTGAACAAAGCAAATTAAAAGATGAGCTCAGTTTTATTTTTTTTAATGATTCATTTGTGCACAGTGGGAAACAGACAGGGCTGAACTGTTTAATGAGTTTATTGCAAGCCAAGCTCCAGTACAAAAGAACTTTTCACTCAGTTTAAAGTGCATGTACATACAGTATCTTCCACTTGCAAATAAATCCTACTTTAAATTTCCTAACAGCAAACCAACAAATAATTTAACACACATAAATAGTATCATTGTGGTAATACAACCGTCAGTCAAGTTTGCGATAAATACAGAGAAGTGCATTTAGTACTTATATTTAATCAATCACAGCACAGTTTCAGTTGAATATTTATTGAACATTGATATCGAAGACGTGGCATGTGTGTACTGCATTGCATCAGAGGTGTTCAAGGCATCCAACAAGGGAAGAAGAAACGATGAAGGACAGTTATTCAAACCGTACCTATATAAAGAACTCCATTGTATTTATTGTGTTTATATATTATTATGTGCAGCATTTACACATGACTATTAAACTACCAATGCAGGGTTATTGCACTGTGATTGAAGATCACAAGGTGACAGCAATGAGTTTTCTTCCACAAAGGTTTGCCATTTGTTCATTCCTGATGGTGGAGTTCATAGGAAAGTTTGGAAACTGGATCGATGCAAAGAGGTCTGCAGTTGTATAGACTTTTAAGCAGCTTTGTAAGGATTAAACACAGCAAGCCTTTGTGTTGGAAGAAAAAAAAAGGTTCACAAAAATCCATGTTTTAATCCATATTCTAATTCAAGAATGACCAAAAGGTGCTTGCGTGCTGACAGGCCTCTGGACAATTACAGCATTTTTCAGGTCGGCCTCTTCCAGGCTCAGATTCCCCTGTGTGAGCTCCCGAAAAGGCAGAGATGTGGTCAAGATGAATGGTGAGCTTGTTGTCTGGGCTTTCTCTACAAAGCCTTGGACATCGCTGATTCTGCAACAACACAGATACATTACTTAGAAGAGCCTACCACACCATCATAACCAGGGTTAAATTCCACTACCACTAAATCCTTCCTCGAACTGATTAAATTTAATAGAGAGAGCACTACATTTAAAGGTGATGCTTATATCACATAAACATTTTCATTTCTTTGATGTAAGAACTTTGTGCTGTAGAATTCTGACACCATTTGATTATCAACACATCACCTGGCTGGTGCATGTTACACTCACAGATGAGAAAGGTTGAACCTCTGCACTAGCCGTCGGCCGTCTGCTAGCCAGATCTGGAGACAAGTTACGGGCAATGCTTCATCCAGCTCCACTGGAGGGACTGGGGGGCCAGAGCAATCCTCATGGATCGACCGAGACCTGACCACAACTCTAGGTGCCACGCTAGCCAAGGGAAAACAACCAGCATTAATAAATACAAAAGAACCATATTTTTCAAGTCCAATATATCGGACTTAGGGTATCAGGTAAGACATTAATTCATTCATTTTCTAAGCCGTTTAATCCTGATTAGGGTCGCAGGGAGACTGGTGCCTATCTCAGCCGACTCTTGGTGAAGGCGGGGTACACCCTGAACAGGAAACCCACGCAAGCACTGGGAGAATATGCAAATTCTACACAGAAACACCCGAGCCTGGGAATTGAACCCAGGCCTTCTTGCTGTAAGGCGGATGTGCTAACTACTGTGCCACTAAGTCGCCAATAAAGTAAGACATGCTAATCCAAAACATTCCCTTATATCACAGGTGTCAAACTAAAGGTCAGAGGGCCAAATCCGGCCTGCCAACTCATTTTATGTGGCCCGCAAGAGCTTTCAAAGAATATGATTATCGTACATTCTTCGCATCGAGCATTACCATGAAAAACAATTCACCATTCTTCCACTAGGTGGCAGCAGCCTATTTTAAGTAAACAGCTAGTCATTCATGACTCAAGAAAGACTGCATGCAAGCTTGTCTCTGTTAAATGTTGTCAGAAAATGCAAGTGAATAAAGGAATGCTTAAACAAGTCATTTTGCCATGCAGATTTTATAACTGCCCTTTTAGAATAGAAGTTCAGTGATTATTCGGCCCTTGGTCACCTTTAAATTTAGTGATGTAGCCCTCAGTGAAAACGAGTTTGACCCCCCACCCCCGTTTATAAGAGTAGGACAGGAGAATGATGAAGCCACCTAGTGGACTTCAACTGCACTGCAATGTTTCAAATTTCATTTGTAATACTGCTCATCTTTCTTTAAATGTAATTTTACTTTATTATTATTAACACACTTTAAAATGATAAGCAATAATTTTGGTAGGCAAACCAAGATTTTGGTACAAAGGGCCTCATTCACTGAGCAACTGGATGAAAATCCTGTTTGTTCTGAAAAATGTTCACATCCTCTGAGTTTTATACATAGACGTACTGTTGGCACAGAGAAATGCTCAAAGCATGGACTCAAACCCAGGTTCTTCTTGCTGTGAGGCGGACGTGCTAACTGATATGCCACCCTAATAGGTCTTCCCCTTTCTACTCTTTAGAAATTATTATTTTTTTATTGTTTTGTGCTTTCAGCTTACTGTGAGTTTAATCTTTTATAGAGTTGTGTGTCCCTAAATAAGAATAAGCTATGCTGTGAATGTGCTCTGCATTTAGCTTTGCTATGCCCAAGTAGGAGAGGTATTCCTTAAACCTGTAAATCTGGCAGAATGTTTTATAATTTACAACTACACAAAAAATTGATAAACAAGGTCCACTTTTGGTATCACATTTCACACCAGGAAACAAACCCATAAGCAAGCAAGTAACTTCTTGTAGGTGAAGTGCTCTGTATTTCTTGTACACCATCACACGGACACATTCCCATTCACACAATCAACAAGGATACGTGTGAGGCTGTCTTTTACCTGCCTAGTCTGTAGCCTCTGCCACTAAAAGGCAAGAAGGTCTTCTTCTTTTGGACAAACATTTCATCCTTCATGTCCTCCACACTGACCTCCAGCTCCTCTTCATCTGCTCTTCCCTCCAGTTCCAAAGGTAACTCCCTGCAAACAGATTGTCAAACTAAAAACACAGAGGGACAGACTTGAACATATCCATGCTGTGTTCGGGATGTGTTATATTGTGATCGGAGATATTCGTGTGCATGTCACTGATCATCACAAACTACAACAGCGACGCCTTACCCTCGTTTAAGAGCTTCCAGGAACTCCTGATTTTCATCTGTGGCATAGCTGCGCAAATCGTCATCGTTCACAGTAAAACCATCTTTCCACAGTCTGACCACAATCTCCACCTGCATTAACAAATGCAGCCAAGCAAAAAAAGGCAGAAAGTTCAAGTCTACAACTGGATTCATGGTAACAAATATACAGTAAAGAGGCACTGCGTAAAAGCGGAGCTCCCATATGATTTCTCTTTACTTGACAAGTTTTTCGTGGGAACTCTCGAACCACGTACACGTACCCGACATATATCAAGATTAATTCTTGTTTATAGAAGGTAAACAAAAAATTAGGTAACCAAACACATGATCTTAGTCCCAACATGTAAAGTACACCATTTAGGAACCGGAGGTTTAGAGAACATTTCAATCACACGAATATCATTTGTTGTTTATTTATTTCACATTTTTAACAATGATGTCAGATCATGTGACCCCAGTATTATACGCCTCTTGTTCTCTATATTACTCTCTCCCATAAAACTTCTGTTACGTTTTTCGAGATATAAAATTTTCAAAGAATAACACAGGGTTCCCATGTGTACACGTACGGCAGAAGGACAAAGGGATGGAGGACGGAGGGACAGATGGACGTACGCTATAGGTTTTATTAAGAAAAAAAGAAAACATTCATCTCAGGACGGGGACCACCTACTGCAACCAAACTTGGGCGCATTAAACTATGGGGAGACAGTAGGTCAAAGCCATATTCGTTTGGCTTGGCAACTACAATTACATAAGGAAATTTAACGAAAATGTCTTGACGTTTGATGGTCAGACGCCTTATCAATGGTGCGCCGTGTGGGAGCTCCGACAATATCTTCATGTATACTTATGAATATGGCTTTGCGTTCTGACAGTCTAAGGAGTACGAATCACCGAACCTTCTTGCCGCATGTTGGAACACTGCTGATCTTCTCGACCTCATCGAGAAGGTCCTCGACGGAGAAACTCGACCTTATGGGGGTCTCCTCTTGGTCGTCATGATCGTTCTGAGCACCATCACACCTGAGAGCTCATTACATAATAACGGTAATGAGGGTACAAGGATAAAGGACATCTTAGACAAGCAGTTCAGCATTTACAGTGATTTAACCTGGAAGTCAGGAATAAACAGGCTCACCATGGGCCATCTTCAGCACTCTCGCTCAGATCAGCGTCTTTCATAACGTCCTCCCTCTTCCATCTAAACATAAACAGGGAAGAAGCGGTCACTGGGAGCCCCATACTGTGAATACTGAATGTGCTAACTAGTGGTGAGGGACAGGTTGTGGTCAGGTCTGGTTTTGGGCCTTGTTTTCACAGCAAAACCTCTCTGTTCCTATCAGGTCTGATGTACAAGAGGCTCACACAAACACAGAGCTGAATACAACCAGCAGTAAACAAGGTCGAGTTGCCATTTCAGTGACACAGCAGAACCATTAGCATTAGCATTAGCATAGCCAGTGTTTACTACACATTTCCTCATTCATACAGAAACCATCAACCGTGTCGGGTCTGTACACGCGTTTAATAAGACAAACTCACAGGCAAATGCTCAGAAAATACTCAACACACCGCAGTAGAAACACAGAAAACCGCCACCTTACGTCAAGTCCTAAAGCATTGCGACAAAATTACGTAAACAAGCAGCGCGCGCGTGAGAGAGAGCGCGCGCGTGAGAGTGTGTGTGAGAGAGAGAGAGAGAGAGAGAAAGAGCGCGTGTGTGCGAGTGAGAGAGAGAGAGAGACAGAGAGAGAGAGAGAGAGAGAGAGAGAGAGAGAGAGAAAGCGCGCGCTCGTGCTCGAGAAAAGCACGAGCGCGGTGACACTCACTCATAAATCCACACAAAAACATTCCCACCAGGCATTAGCAGGGTTCTGTTAGCAGTCTACCATTCCAGAAGATTCCTACAGTCAGACACTGAGCTGCTCAGCTTCTCACAACAACACGCAGGAAGCAGCAGCAGCCATTCACGTGACGTCACACGGCGCACTGTCTCGATCTGACGTCACGATTATACATTACATCACACACTCATTTGCCAAACCGCATAATCCTACTATTAAGGCTCAGCAGGGAGACTGGAGCCTATCTCAGCCGACACTGAGCGAAGGTGATGCACCCCCTGAACAGCTCGCCAGACCATCACAGGGTCAACAAACACACACACACACACACAGCCATTCACACTCACACCTGGGGCAATTTGGAACAGCCAGGTGGATAATGTGCATATCTTCGGACTGTGGGAGGAAACTGGAGTACCAATAGGGAAACCTACGCAAATGTGAGGAGAACATGAAAACTACCACTCAGGACCTTCCTGCTCTGAGGCGGACGTGCTGACCGGTATTCCACAGTGCCGCCCTGAATTGTAACACGACATGGGCAAAAATCATCCTCTGTCTTTCCTCACACAGCAGGTTACAGACAGATAGTGGATTCGCAAAGAAAGTGGATCTGCAAAGAGAAAATGGACTGATTTAAGGAATAAACAACATTGAAGCCTCGCATAACAATAGAAATAAATATATTTATTCAAGAAAATAAATTAAATTACAAGCAAATATTTTAATAAATGGCCCTTTGGTGGACAGGAGTGTTGTCCATGGTTTATGATGTACGAGGGCGGCATGGTGACGTAGAGATTAGAATGTCTTCCTCAGATCAAGAAGGTCCTGGGTTTGGCAAGGACAAGTTTCTGTGTGGAGTTTGCATGTTCTCACCATGCTTGTGTTCATTCCTCTGGCTTCCTCCCAGAGTCCAAAGACGCAAATCCAGACTGAGTCTAGAGTGTCATTGGTTCTGTGTTGGTCTGGCAAACTGTTCGGGTTGTACCCCATCTTTGCCCATAGTCGCCTGAGATAGGCTTCAGCCTCCCGGCGACCATAGTTGGATTAAACGGTTAATCAGATCAGTGATGATAAAAGAATGAATTTCAAATACATATAGACTGTATATTCCTGTACTCTATTTTTCTTTTTAATTCTGTTATCGTTTATTCTTTTAATTCAGTTATCTTTCCTGTTATTTAATGCGTATTTACTTGTATCTATTTATACTTTTAGCAAAGCTCCAAAAAAATAAAAAGCACATAGTCATGGAATATGACTTGGATGGTTGTCGCGTGTCCATGCATGACCACAACAGAGAACCCACCTTGCTGAGTTGATGCTGATTGGCTGTTATGTATGATGAGATGAGAAGCAATAAAAAACTGATTTATTAATAACAAAATCAAAACCCAGAACATAGTGGCTCATACACCACTGCTCAGACTCACACAGAATAAAAAACACACAACTAAACTCAGGTACGCTGACAGATTTCCAGGCAAATAAAGGTTTGTGTGGCAAACACTGAAATCAGCAGCTTGACAGAACATGAACTCTTTAAAATGGATAATTAAACCAAGAAAACAAGTAATGCAAACGAAAGTGGAAATCAGCGGGTGAATTGAAAGGTGCTAAAAAGCAAATCGAGGCTTGGACACCTATCAGTAGAGACATCACTCTGTAGCTTGGCTTTTTGGAGGTGCCTAAATCTATATATTATGTATTTGTAAATAAAGGTGGTACGTAATCTAAACCATTGGTTTATATCTGAGGGCTACAGTGATACTACTGGTGAACCTATAATAATTCATTCATTCATTTTTTGAACCGCTTAATCCTAATTAGGGTCATGTGGCCATCTTAGCCGACTCTTGGCGATGGCAGAGTACACCCTGGACAGCCAGCCAGGCCATCGCAGACTTATAATAAAGTAATAATATAATAAGGCCTCAAATAATCGCTTAAATGCTATCATTACCTACTATTAATACTACTAGTAGTACCGTGTTTCCCCGATAATAAGACACTGTCTTATTTTTTTTTTCGGCTCAAAAAACACCATAGGGCTTATTTTCGGGGTAGGTTTTATTTTAATTAA
>JAOUQZ010000033.1:1208594-1224167 GCA_028564935.1 Neosilurus hyrtlii | reverse complement strand
TGTGTCTCTCTCTCTCTATCCCCCCCCTCTGTATCTCTTTTTTTCTCCCTTTGTGTGTACATCGGTCTCTTCCTCCCTTTGTTTCTCTCTCTGTATCTGTCTGTCTCTCTTTTTCATTCTGTTTTTCTCTCTATCTGTATTTCTCTCAGTCTCTCTATCTCTCTGTGTGTTTCTCTCTTTCTCTGTGTATTTCTTTTTCTCTGTATGTCAGTCTCTTTCGTCCTCTCTATTTTTCTGTCTCTTTTTCTCTCTGTCTCTGTCTTTTTTCTCTCCTGCTTTCTGTCTTTTCTGTATTTCTGTCTTTCTCTTCTCTGCTCTGAATTTCTCTCTTTCTGTCTCTCTGTATCTGTCGGTTTCTTCTCTCTTTCTGCTCTTATGTATCTCTGTCTGTTTCTCTCTGTGTTAAACTAAATCTGCAAAAATTGTGAAAATAAACCTTCATTTGGAAAATCTCCCAATCATCAGCTGTTAGGAAAGCAGGATTCCTCCGAAGGTTTTTTTTGCCTTGCTGTTTTCTTCAGAGGATAACCGGGAAATGTTGTGTAATGTTACCCTGCTGCATAGAGTTTTTCCTCCCATGCAGGAAAAGAAATCCAGTGTCACTTCTACCCAATAATTACATCTTTTGTAATAGCTTTTGTTATACCACAGAGGTTCCCAGGGCTCAAATTCCTCCAGATGAGACTGTTTTCTCTTTGTGACTTATGTTCTGTCTGACTGCTGTCTTTCTGTGCCTTACGTTCATCATTCAGTGAAATAACGGGAATGTATTGAGACTTGTTATAACAAAATAAATATCTTTAAAAGTTGCTGCAGTAGATGTCTGAAGAAAATGAGTGAGTTGTGGAAGAAGTTTGGTTGATCTTGCTCCTCATGGGCACGTCTGACACTTTATGGGTTGTTTAATTGCTTTAGTCAATTTATTGAATTTAGAAGGTCCTTTATCTCGCCTCCAACAACGACTGTGCCTATTTTTAAATTGACTTTGTTTTTATATCTACAAGTATGACAATAAATGCTTATTTTTTGTCATTTGTTATATTTATGCTTTTCAAAAGGACCCCAACAGTAATATCAGCTCCAGTAGCCCGCGCTTGTCCCCTCCATCGAAGCGAAAACGCAGACACACGACACCTAGTTCCAGTGACACTTCCCCAAGTCCCCAGAGCAAAGGGCAGAGAGTTACATGGAATACATCCAAACACTGCACCAGGTGAGTCCACCTTATTCCTGCTGCCTATAAATGCATGAACTATGGTCGAAAATTCTAGGTAGTTGTTGTTATCTTGTCAGTGAATTTAGTGGGTATGCTTAAGGTAATAATGTAATGAAAATAAATTATGTAGCAGCACAATCCTTTCAAAAGCTTAAGATGGATAATGGGATCAAAATCCCACATGAAATTTACAGAGGAACGAGAGGGTGATGTGAAGATGTGACCAGTGAGAACCTAATGTAACACACAGTAGAGTGCAGTGAAGATTATACACCACCACGACCTACAGGGCTCCAAATAAAATAAAATAAAAAGAAGTAAAATTTAAAAGTAAAAAAAGTAAATTTTTTGGTGAAAATGAATTGTATAATAATATATATATATATATGTGTATAATAATATGTATATATGTATGTGTGTGTCATTCCACACTAATGAACTACAACAAGGAACCAGTGGACAAAAATCAGTTATATTCGGACTTTTGTGTTTAATGTTAATTTTTGTTTATTGTGCCAATGTGTGTAGTTTACAGACTTACATAAGAGAAGGCAGACCAACTGTCCATGTGGTCAAAAATAGGATTTAAACGTGCAGTGTCACCACAGGGTAACTGCGTTACACTGTGACAGACATTCACCTGTGCGCATGGTAAAACTCACATCTTATGGACAACCTGTCATAGCTTAAATTCAGAATGTCAATTGAAAAACACAGAGTTGAATTTTGCAAGCTGTGATTTGAGGTTGGTGTGAAGATGTTTCTCTTTTGTGACGCTGTAACATTGTTACACCCCATATCCGAACATTTTTGTGTTTCAAGCCCAAGGGCAAATCTCTGTTGTAAAACTTTACAACATAAACTTTCTGTGTCCATTAATAACATACTAAAGTTACAGATGCAAAATTCTTAGGTATGGTTGCTCGAGATAGGGAAATTACATTGATGTAACTTCGTGACCTGTGACACGAGAAAGCACACAGTCTCGCTGGCAAATCAACACTCAACAAAAGCGAAGTAAATGGTCAGTGATGTCATAAATGTTTTTGGTAGTCAGTTAAACATCCTCAAAGAAATGCTGCCCGTGAATTCCATTTCAAGTGACACTGATTGTCTATGTGGTTCGGTGATGTTACACAGTGACACATTACAGCTTTTCAGGAATCATAATGCTTTGGGTTAAATTTAACCGCTTTAAACCAGCTTACTTTAAAAATTGTCCATGATATACCTCGATAGAAACCATCTACAGCATTCTTCTTTGTGAAAAGAATTTAATCGGCGCAAACAGTGTAGATGCATGTGGTTAATCAAAGTACGTATTTCTCTTAAATGAGGGGAAAAGCTAACATTTTCATCTAAAGAAATAACAAGATGAATAATGTGATTATGAGAACTTACCTTACTTCCGATGTGGTCGTATTACTCTCGATTTTAGACGAATTGACAGTCACCCTCGCGTTCTCGATATGCACATAACTGTGTAACACAGCGGAAGTGTTCATGACACATCACTATTTTCTGTCGTTTATGTACATCCGGTGTGGCAAACTTGGGTGAAACGTCGTCAAATAAGGTGCCTGTATATTCGAAAACAAGCGCGTAACTGTGTAACACTTGCGACGTCAAAATTTAGAAACCTTGTATTATTGGATCTGTTCATGCAAAGGTTAGTGTTTTCAGCTGAAGCTTAAGATGTTAATATGCTGTCGACTTTTGTGCCATTTTGTGTGCAATGATCATTGCTAGGATGGTTAGATGGGTCTGCAAGATGTATGACGCGACCCGTTACGCTATTTAAAACCGGGCCATATAACAATATCTGATCATTAAAATTAAATATTTCAGGATGACAAAAGGAGAATTAGGACTTGTTTACTATGCTATACAGCTATAAGATTGATTTATGTTAAAGAAAATACTCATGTATTTGCCAAAGTTACCCCATGACAGCGTTCCCATATTGGGCCACCATTTTAAGTTGGATTTTACACCACATAAATAATTAATAGTAGAACTGACAGTCAACATTTTCCTTGTTTGTCCCACTAAATCAGCATCAAGATAAACCCTAGGAATGCTGCACAGTGCATTTAGTTGCTCGTTTTTGATAAAAGAGACTATCCATCGTTAGTGTACAATGACGCACACGTATATATAGCTCTGCCATGGCGTCTAAGTGGGATGAACAAACATGCAGTGTTTTTGGAGGAGTTCCTGCTGTTTAGATTCTTCAATCATGTTGATACTCATTTTGTAGATGATTAAAAGCTTCACAGAGTCCCCATCACACTCAGATGTAGACACATTTCCATGAACACAGCAGGGATGTGTCCAAAATAGAAAAATATGCATTTTCAAGTTCATGCAAAGTCCATACTACGCTTGTGCCAGGTTGCCACTGTGCCCTTGCCTATGTCATTTCTTTCTATGTGGTTGATCACGTGCGCTTGTTTTACTACGTCCACTCAAATTGTGGGTCTCTTGTAATGTTTCAAGTTCGACCATGGAGATCATAACATGTCCTTATCAGTTTCAACTTCGTTCCTACTACATTGTACAAGTACTTACTGCATCCATATGGGTTTTCTCCCGCAGTCCCAAAACACGCACAGTAGGCTAATTGGCTGTTCCAAATCGTCCCTAGGTGTGAGTGTGTGTGAATGGTTGTGTGGGTATTGGCCCTGCAATGGTCTAGTAAGCTGTTCATGGTGTATCCTGCCTTTGCCAAGAGTTGGCTGAGGTAGGCGCCCGCCTCTCCACGATCCTAATTAGTATTGAGAATTGCTTAGAAAATGAATAAAACCTATTTAATTTGTTGATCAATCATTCTGTCTATAACCTATTACCCAATGGGGCCTGTTTAATAAAAATCATGCAACTTCTCATTATCTTAGCCCTTACTCATTTGTCCTTTTATAGGTTTTGGTGTTATTGGATTCAGCTTTACGATGGACAACAGACTTCCCTTTATCCTGCAGTGTGCCATTTTATTTTATGGATCAAAACCTCTTAAGAGCAGCACTGCAAATCAACCCTTAAGCAGAAAACACTAAATATGTCTTTGTGTTTAAAGACAAATTAACTTCTTATTATATCCAAGTAGCCCTGCAATGGCATGGCGAGCTGTCCAGGGTGTACACTGCCCCTGCCCAGAGTCCCATTTTATATAAAGATCAGCAGGAGCATTTTAATATCAACAGTAACATGAGGAATGTATTGTAAGTTGTAAATATTGTTAAGTGATTAGTTTCTATCAGCTCATATTGATGGTTTAACATTGAGAAATATTATAATATTATTATATAATAATGAGTATTGCATTGTGTTTTAGGCTAGCAACTTTTACATAGTGACTGCTTAATGACCCAATGCTGTATTAAAGTGCTCCTGAGTTTTCAAGCCTGATTAGAGAGAATTTATTGAGTTATTAATAACAGCATCTCTGCCTGTAGTTCTGATGTTCGACTCACAGATTCACGATAATGTGCTGTTATAATTTATACATCATTTTCATTTCTAGCATTTGGCAGATGCCAGAGTGACTTTCATTTTTCTCTCCGTTATACAACTGCAGTTAAGGGTTAAGGACCTTGTTCAGGGGTCCAGCAGTGGCAGCTTGGTGGTTATGGGACATGAACCTTTAGACACTGAGCCACCACTGCCCACTTCTATGCTAATACCTTTGACTGTGTACAGTGATTTGTATGACGATGTACATAATAATACGTATATATTATTGAAAAGCACATAACACCCTACTTCTCTGTCATGAGTTGTTTTTCGTTTATCGTGGCTTTTCTCCTTTACTGACTAAGTTTAATTTCACACTAATATATGAATGAGTGGGAGCTTGCAGCTGATAAACAGGAACCTGTTTATGTATTCGAAACAAGTATCACTGGTTAATATCTTGCTGAACAGTGGAAGAGTTGAGAAATGTATAACTGCTTTTGTCAAACTGGGAAAAAAATTTCAGCACCACTGCTGGCAGTTGAGGTGAACATCAATAAGCCGAACACACATTTAAACATTTAGAAAATGTAAAAGCAGCAGATATACTGTTGTCACGTAATAATTATTTTTCAGTTAAAGTTGGTTTGTTGATGTGTTTCAGGTTATCCACTGGTGCTTTGCAAAATGGGCATGGTAAGACAGTTTTCTTTTTCTGAGGTAACATGAAAGAGGCATATATGTATTTCAAAAGGGGAGGGGTTTAGTTAAAAAAAAGTTCCCACTGTTTTTTACCTTGTTGCATTTTAGTGAATCAGACACATTCACACCCAGGACTCTGTGCTGTGTATTGTTCCTCGTTGATGTTTGCATGTGTGCTGCTTACCGAACGCAGTTTTGTGTGAAACGCTTGCAGGCCGAAGAGCTCTTCGGGTAGATGACAGCACAGATGGGGATGATGCTCGCTTGAATGGCCATGTTGAGCTGAAGAGGAGCTGTCGCTCTAGGAAGAGCCGATTTCAGCACCTCAACCAGAGCCTGCTGTTTGACCAACTGGTCAACAGGTAAGGTTAGTTTGAGAGGTAGTTTGCAGCCACACCTGTGGGGAAAAAAAATTAAGCGACCACTTTTAACGATAGTGACCATTAGACGTGCTCTCTTAGTTTATTTCTGTACGTATATAACTGTGTGTAGAACTGTTGATAATATTTTTTTTTTCACTTTGTGTTTTAATGTAGCTTCAAATTAAATAAATAATTGTATGTTGTGTGGCTTTATATAAGGTTAAGTATGGTTCATCAGGAGATAATTCTGTTTAATGAGTGATCAGCTGGTTTTAGATCATTATGAAGAGACATGTCTTACATAAAGGTGATATACTTACAGTCATGATCTGTTTTTATGGTTGAGTTAACATACTGCTTGTTTGGAAAGACAGATGGCTAGCCTCTATTGGAGACCTACTAGTGTTGGGATTCATGCAAAAGCTTTTTTGGATGTAATTGGCAAGGCTAGTGTATTAGTACCAGATAGGGTTCTGTCTCTTGTTTTGTATGATGTAGACATAAACACTTCTGGTGATTATAGTATCAGTAGCATTTATTTTATCTGCTTTTTTTCCATTTCTATTTTGCCTATAGATCTATTCAAATTAAATGTGCTTAGTTTTTTTAATTTTGCATTGCACGTTTAATAGTGGACTTGGTCACAAAGCAGGATGATACTTGCTATTCTGTTTGAGTCGTTTGGGTGTTTGAGTGATCATCAAAACTCTTTCATGATGACAGCACGGCGGAGGCGGTGCTTCAAGAGATGGACAACATCAGCAACATCCGACAGAATCGGGAGGTGGAGCGGCTCCGCATGTGGACAGATACAGAACTGGTGAGTGCTGGCACCAAGTAAGGTTCCCAGTTTATTACTGTAAAAAAAGTATCCGTCTCCTATTACCCAGAGTAAAATTCTGCACTGTGATGGTACAAATAGCACCAGATTATTTTCTAAAGTTTCGGTGTATGTGAGTTTCTTTTTGTCTGCCTCGACTGATAGGAAAACATGGACATGTATTCACGTGTGAAAAGGCGGAAATCATTGAGGAGGAACACGTTTGCAATGCAGACACACCACAAAGTCATCAGCAAATCTGAAGGTCCAGAAGAAGAGGGAAGGGAGGAAGAAGAAACTGATGGTATTTTGATCTTGGATTTTTATTTCCATACATAAATACAATAAAGTTAAAAGAAATATATGCTATAAATACACTATATGAACAAAAAATAAGGGACACTTGACCATCAGACCCATATGTAGGTTTTTCACAAAATTGAAAGCACACGAGTGCGGAATGTTCTCGTGTGCTGTTGGGTTACGATTCCACTTCAGTAGAAATAAGAGGCTCAAACCTGTTCTAGCATAACAGCCCCCCTGCACACACACTGAGCTCTATGAAGACATGCCTTGCCAAGGTTGGAGTGGGAGAACGTGAGTCACTTGCACAGAGCACTGACCTCAACCCCACTGAACACATTTGGGTTGAACTAGAATGCCAATTGCCGGAGGTGTCCCTGCCTGACATCAGTGCCTGACCTTAATAATGTGGATAAATGATGATAAATACCCACAGCTACACTCCACAATGTAGTGCACAGCCTTCCTAAAAGGGAGAAATTTATTATTACAGCAAAGAGGAATGAAACCTGGAGTCCAACCATCAAGAAACTCATGAGTGTTATGGTCAAGTCTCCATAAACTTTTGTACATATAGTGTCTGTGCTATTTTTATTCAGAATATTTAATATAAATGCCAAAAATTATATTCTTCCTGTACATCACATTATGTATAAAATTATTCAAGTGACTTTTTTAGGAATGTTATGCTGCTGTTTGCAGTTGGAGGTATAACTTGGTGCTTATTACTGTGTTGTAATTCTCGTGTGATCATTAGGGTAGAAATGTCTACAGGTTGAATGACACAAGCATGATTTGAAATTCTTAAAATCACCTAAAAATAACAGAAACGCACAATTGGAACCACAAGTCTTGTACTGTCTGGAGGAAAATATCAGTGGCACATGAAAATGTCAGTAGTTTCATAGCTGAGCTCCAAACTTATGCATATATCGTACAGCCATGAGCTCGTTTTTTGTTGTCGCGTCCGAGCTCATGTGCCCACACAGGCACCCGTTTGCAGCACTGACTACACTTGCACAGAAAATGTTTTAGTCAGTGGTTTTTGTCTTGAGGAGAACTAAGTTTTCGAAAGACAATAAATAATATCATGATTGTTTCTTTACTGAAAATAAATGCAAACATTTTCTGAGCTCTGGTTTTAGGCTGCGCCTGATTATTTATATACTAAATTAATGTCATACCTAAATTTTTGTACAACATTCAAAATTAGCCTGTTTCCATTCATCCAAGAAAACCAATAAACACAGGGTTGTGTTTTCCTGATGTTCATAAATTGTGTTTGTGACAGAGAGAACATTCAGCCTGGGCTGTGACTTCACTGGATGTTGGTTATGAGTGAAGCGTGCGATGAGTGTAAAAAAAAAACACGTTAAAACAAAGAAAAAAAAAATAGTAGTACTTTGTGTGTGTGCATTTTTATATTATTTACAAATTCCCAATATAACACTCATGATTAAGGTTGCAGTAATCCAGTTTAGGTACAAATTTTACATCTCTGCTTTACCCATTTACTCAACACATATGGTGTAATATGTACATACTAAAAAAAGTTTTTGTTACTTTCAAACAAATATTTATTGATTATTCTTGTATAATGTGTAAAAAGTGCACAATTTAATTTAGTTTTTCTGATTTTTTTTTTTTATGTATTTAATAATCAAACATTTTGTATTTTATTTTTTTAGAATCCCATGAGGAAGGAGATGATGATGGAGAAGATGATGAAGATGATGAAGGAGATGAAGCAGAGGAAGCAGGAGAGGAGAATGACAGACCTTACAACCTCAGGCAGCGTAAAACTGTGCAGCGTTATGAGGCCCCACCCATTGGTACTCAACTGTTTACCACTGATATGTACTTTGGAGCACTATACCATATTGTAATCATTTTCTGTTTTCCTAATCACATGTGTCCATTTGTAGTGCCAGTGAACAGAAAACCAGAAAGCAAGAACACAGTGTTCGACACACACAGATCCCCTGCAAGAAGAAGCCATATTAGGTGTGAGACTGCTTCAGTCTACTTTCTGTATGGTCAACTTGGCTTTTTTCCACCCATCAAAACCACTTGTAGACCATGTCATATTGATGACGAACAGATTCAGTTTGAATGAGAAATGATCTCTACATTCTAGATACCTTTATTATCAGCAGTTCCTACTCAAAATCTTATCAAAATACACATCTTAAGTATTTTGTTAATTGAATCGTATTTCCATTTATCTTCTTTGTCCTTTAAAGAATAAAGAAGCACGCCATTCACAGTAGTGATACAACGTCCTCATCGGACGAGGAGCGGTTTGAACGGAGAAAAAGTAAAAGCATGACACGTGCCCGGAACAGGTGATCTTAAATCTCTTTTATTTTATTTATTGTACTTTTTAAACTTTTATTCCAGGCTGGCCTTTAACAAATTTATTTATTTATTTTGGGCATAGGTGTCTGCCTATGAATTTGCGAGCCGAGGACCTGGCCAGTGGTGTGCTTCGTGATCGTGTGAAAGTTGGTGCTAGTTTAGCTGATGTGGACCCCATGAATCTGGATACCTCTGTGAGTGTTTGCCTTGCTTTTTAAACTGGATCATCAATTTGCCAACCCAGCAAAGTAGGGGTTGATCAGTGTGAATAATTTTATCTGGGCAGATAACGAATGTCTCTAATGTAAGTTTTTACACATCACACTGATATTTGGGGCCAATACTCATTTACTTTAAAATTTGATAACTGTAGTTTGTAAATTTACAGGACATCAAATTACTCACAACTTGTATTAAAGGAAGTCTCTAGTACTTTTATCCTGGGCCCTGTTTTTTTAATTTCATTAAAATCTTTAATCAGTGACACAAGTATCGCAAAGCATGCCTGACTGAGACAGATTGCATAAGCAACACAGTAATGCTGTGGGTGGGACACTGTGCTGTCATATTAAGGGGTAGATAGTGCTTTCTCCAACAGTATTGGTCAATACTGTCTATTAATGAGCAGCAGTTTAAAAAAATGTGGTCAGCTGGCGTCACATGCTTTAAAGCTGGGGTATTTAACCTTATCCACAGAGGGCTGTTGTAGGTGCAGGTTTTCATTTCTACAAATCAGTAGCCACACCTTCCACCGGTTTAAATCAATTGATCTTCACTTTTCATAAACTCTCAAGTGTGGCTCCTGCTTGGCTGGAATGAGAATCTGCACTGACATCAGCCCTTTGTGGATAAGGTTAAGTGCCCCTGCTTTAGAGGAAGTATGGAGGTGGTGACCTTCGATCTCTCCGGTTGGTAGTTGTGGTGTGATTGGGAAGAACGGTCTGTAGGGTGGTACTTGGCTACAACTAAATTCGGGAGAAAATCAGGGGTATATGTGCACATTCTGATTCTCAAAATATCAGCTCACTGGTTAAAAATACAATAGTAGTGGGAAAAAATTGCCACAGCTGCTCTATTTTAAAGCATGAACAATAATGTATTTGTTGTGATATATAGAGTTTATCTTATTTCCTATAATAACAATACCATTATACACTAATTAGCCATAACATTATCATCCATATTACTGTTATTCTAAATTAATTATTTTTATTATTTAGATGAAGTTGGTAAATCAAATCAAATTAAACCTGATGTAGCAGGATACTGCAATAACTTCCTGTCCTCATAGTAACCGAAAGAGTTTACAACCTCATTGACTTAGGTCAAAACAATAAGTTGACGAAAACCTAAGATGAAATTTGTGTGTTGTTTTTAAGACCTCATTGTCCCTACATTTCCCCCCATAATTTAGGAATTGCCCAGTAACATTAAGTGTCATTACAAAAAAAACAAAAAAACATAGCCACTTTTTAAATGGCCTTTTTTATAGCCACAACTTGTTTATTTGGGTTGTCACCCTTCGGTTAGCTGCTTATATCTTTGTCACCAGACCTCCATCAATTTTACCTGAGCACCCAGCTATCGAATAACATACGTACATATAGTTAATTCATAGAATTTGCAATTTTACTGTAATTTGTGTGGAAACCTTAGCAAAAGCTTTAGCTGAATTTCTCCTGAATATGCTTTTGTGTGTACTAACCGTCTTTTTGGCCTCATTGTAGGTGAAGTTTGACAGTGTAGGAGGGCTTACGGCTCACATTAAGTCTCTCAAGGAGATGGTGGTCTTTCCTCTTCTCTACCCTGAAGTGTTTGAGAAGTTTAAGATCCAGCCACCAAGGTAAGACTCATTGAATTTTCATGTGCTGTTTTAAAGCAGACTGACCGAGCTTTTTGATGAACATGCTTTCCTGTGCTGCTGTAGGGGTTGCTTGTTCTATGGGCCTCCAGGGACAGGGAAGACTTTGGTGGCTCGAGCGCTGGCTAACGAGTGCGGTCAGGGTGAGCGGAAGGTTTCCTTCTTTATGCGAAAGGGAGCTGACTGCCTCAGCAAATGGGTGGGAGAGTCAGAACGACAGCTCCGCCTTCTCTTTGACCAGGTAAGCCTATTTTGTATTATTTGCAAGCAAATCTTAAGTGTCTTTTTGTGTGGTTCAGGGTGAGAAAGATAAAATGGTTATACTAATGGTCTGGTTTTGGACTATATGAATGTCAACACTAATGCTTTATTCTAGATGAACCTTTATATTGTTTGTGGTGTCAATAATATTTTCTCTGACTACTTGTAGGCATACCTCATGAGACCATCTATCATCTTTTTTGATGAGATCGATGGCCTTGCACCTGTTCGTTCTAGCAGACAGGATCAGATTCACAGGTGATTTCTATTTCTCTAAATCAACACAGGCATTATTAGCTCTCCGTTTGCCGGTTTTGGTTTTAATATTTTTTGCTCTGCATTTATTTTAGCTCCATAGTTTCCACTTTACTGGCTTTAATGGATGGTTTGGACAGTCGAGGGGAGATAGTCGTCATTGGTGCTACAAACAGACTTGACTCTATCGACCCTGCACTCAGGAGGCCTGGTCGTTTCGATCGGGAATTTCTGTTCAACCTGCCAGATAAACAGGTGAGAACATTCTTAAAATATTAGTCATACCGCCTGGATTCATCTCAACCTGCTATAAGTGTCTCTCTGATTTTTGACGATCATAGACTGCCAAAGTAGCCGATAAGCTTTTTGTTCTAAGGACCTTATAATATTGCTAAAACGTTATCATATTTTAGAATGTTTTTATTTTTATCCAGAAAATACTGTGTGTTGTTATCTGCAGGCTCGAAAGCACATTTTAGAAATTCACACCAGGGATTGGAATCCAAAGCTGTCAGATTCCTTTGTGGATGAATTGGCAGAAAAATGTGTCGGTAAGAAAGACCCTTGTTGTTCTTTTTATTATAAACATTATGGCTATAGAATAACCGTTTTATCCACATTGGTCTTTTTTTTTTTTTCCTGCAAAAGTACTGTTAGTGCACCTCTCATTAAAATTTCACATTTTGCATGAAAACACATCAAATGAGTTGCAATATGAAATATAGTCGAGCCATTAACAAGTAATTTTACTTAGTTTTAATTCGAACTTCTGTCTAAAATTCTCCATTTGCAGCTATTACAGCCTTGCAGACCTTTGTCATTCTAGCTCTGTTTGTCGAGATAAGATGAAGAAATTTCACCCCATGCTTCCTGAAGCACCTCAATAAGTTAGACTGGCTTAATGGGCACTTATGTACCATACAGTCAACCTGCTTCCGCAACATCTCAATCTTGTTGACAATCTAGATCTGGTGACAGTGCTGGCCACTCCGTTATTGACAGAATACCAGCTGGATGCGTCTTCTCTAAATAGTTCACAGAGTATGGCATGGTATTGCAAAATGGAGTGATAGCCTTCCTTGTTCAAGATTCCTTGTACCCTGTACAACTCTCTCACTTTACCACCTAAGCACCCCCGGACCATTACAATTTCCCCACCATTTTTGACAGATGGCATCTTCTTATTTGTCCTGCACTTTACAGATGTTGTTTTTTTGCGACTCAAACTTTGATTCATTTATCTATAGCACTCTTCCAATCCAGTCTTCCTCTGTAACAGCAACTGTGTTCTGTTGCCCATCTTAATCTTTTCCTTTTATTGACCATTCTCAGATATGGCTTTTTTTTTTTTTTTTTTGCAACTTCAGGAGTTCAGCCTCTTCATTTTTGATGTTGAGACAGGAGATTTGTGCTACCATTTAATGAAGCTTCCATTTTGGCACCTGTCAGGTTTCTCTCAAACTTCTCAAACTCTTGCTCAGTTGTGCACCGGGGTCTCACACTTCTCTTTCTATCCTGTTTAGTGCCAGTTTCCGCAGTTCTGTGAGTACACACCCCTGTATGAGATCTTCGGTTTCTTGGCAGTTTCTCATATGGCGTAGATTTCATTTCACAGAACAAACATAGATTGATGAATTTCAATGGAAAGTTCTTTTTCCCGGCCACTTTGAGTCTATAATCAAACCCTCAAATTCTCCAGATATTCAAACAAGCAAATATTTGCAAGAGGATTTTGTAATCACGACTAACTTTGTTTAGCTAAAGAATAGGAACAGAAGTATGATAGTTGCTGAAAATGGGTCTGTGTAGCCTATGTAGATATTCCATTAAAAAATCTAGCCTTTTTTCCATGAATAATCATTCATGACATTAACAGTGTTTCTGTGATCAATTTATTAGTTTTTATTAAAAAATGTTTTTCTTTCATAAACAAGGAACAAGATTTTTTTTTAAGGGACTCCAAGCATTTCAATGGTAATTTAAAGTTATATAAAGTTGGTGCTTGAGTAGAAATGAATAACTCTAATCTATTTGAGGAGTTTGAGTGGATTTTGAGTTCATCTGCATATTATTGCCCATGTTAACAGGTTACTGTGGTGCCGACATCAAAGCACTTTGCACGGAGGCTTCGCTGGCGGCTCTGCGGCGGTGCTATCCTCAGATATACAGCAGCAGCCAGCGCTACAAACTGGACGTGGGCTCCATCGTGCTGGGGCCGCAGGACTTTGGCCGTGCTTTGCGAGTTATTGTTCCAGCTGCTCAGAGAGCTCTTGCCCCACCAGGCCGGGCTTTGTCCTGCACACTGCAGCCTCTACTGGAGAGAGCACTGGCCCACATACTCACCTGCCTACTCCGAGTCTTCCCCCATGCGGAGGTCCCACACAGGGAACAAACACATGGTACTGAGTTTCTGTCTGGGTGGGACTTTACTCTAGTTTTTATCTATATCAGAAATTATTTATTTTAATATAGTAATCGATGTAATTTGGGATGTCCCTCGTTGTTTTAATTAGTCAGTTCTAATTATTCTCTCTCTTTCTTTCTCTCTCTGTATACATATATATATAAATAAAAATTGAGTGTGTGTATAATCAGGCATTTCTCTGTAAGTAAATATCATATGGTAAAGAAATTGTGGTATGTGGGTTCTCATAAATAATGGAGTGTTGTTTGCCCTTGCTTTTTCTGATCGAAAACAATACCCTAGTGCTAAACTAGACGTCTATCAATGTCCACTGAAAATTAATTTCCTCTAACTTCAAACCTCCACATTAATCAGCTTCAGTAGATTAGACAGCAAGTAATTTAATTCCTGCACTGTATTTCTACAGGGAACACATCTCTCGTTCTTGTTAATAACTTCCAATTTGGAGGATAGCGTTCCCTCTATCCATAATAACTCATAAACTGAATTACAGCACTAATAAGTCAGGAGCGTTCCTCTAAACTTATTATTTACATACATAAGTGTGGATTTATTGAAAGAATTCATAAAAAGTCTGTATGAAACTGATGAACATGGCATATATCTTAGTGATAAAAAAGCTATAACATTATATCTTCCAATTAGCTTTAAGTTTTCAGTTTTCTCTTAACAGATTTGTTGCTCTGGACTTTTAATGGCAAAATTGATCTCTAAACTTTCCAGCTGCTCTAGCATCTGGAGCATATATTCTAAAATCCTATTTTGTAAATTTCTTTGCGCAGACTCTGACAATCAGCTGCTGGAGGAGGACTCTTACAGCGAGGGTGAAGATGAAGCTGGTGCTCAGTCTATTTATGATGTTCAACCAGGATCCCCCATGAAATCCCACTCCTCTCTCGTATACAAGCCCTTTCTTCATTTTACTACGTAGGATATACCTTTTATTCAAGTGCAGTACTTGTTTAATTGTGACTCAGGTTTTCGGACATCTGCAGGGATGGAAATTAACACTAGTCCACTGTCCCGTGGCGAGTCAAAAATCTGTAGGGCGAGTGTAATTAGCTAGCAAGTCATCCTGCTGGCAACCTGACAAATCCAATATGCAAAGAAGATATAGTGTTCCTGTCCAGTAAATATGAAGAAGGACTAGTAGTCTCATAATTTCACTAGTCCTGTTGGCCAGTAGCTTAGTTTTGCTAAATTCCACCCCTGCATCTGTGTTGTAACTTGAATGGTTGTGGGTATACGAGTATCTATTTGAGTGCTAACCTGCATGTTTTAATGTTCAGAGCAAAGTTAATAGGCCAGCAGGGTTGTGTGTTTAAATTATAATTTAAGGTAAGGAATACCTAGAAAGAAATTTGTAACATGGGGGCGTCACGGTGGCGCAGTGGTTAGCACGTACACCTCACAGCAAGAAGGTCCTGGGTTCGATTCCCAGCTCGTGCGTTTCTGTGTGGAGTTTGCATGTTCTCCCTGGGCTTGCGTGGGTTTTCTCCGGGTACTCCGGTTTCCTCCCACAGTCCAAAAACATGCACAGTAGGCTAATTGGCTGTT